>PVLA01006188.1:46117-129377 GCA_004027455.1 Hydrochoerus hydrochaeris | reverse complement strand
GTTGAGGGTGGAGACTCCAGGGGGGTTGCTGGAGGCCCTCTAGATAACCCCTTTGTGAGGACTGATTGTGGGGTTTTGCCTTCTGTGAGTAGTGTGAGAGAGTTTATACAGAGGCTTTAAATGGGAGAGCTCATGGAGGAGGATTTGCGGGGTTCCTGTGAGACAACTGCCCTGAGACACTGGACAGGCAGCCAAAGACGGGCAACTAGGACACATATGTTACACCACCGGCCGCCTAAGACAGGCACAGGACCAATTGCTGTCCTGCAGGCCCATGACGGGTAAGGCCTGATTGGGTTCATATGAAGAGTCCTTGACCCAAGACAGGCGCTGTCCTACAGGCAGCCAAAGACGGGCAACTAGGACACATATGTTACGCCACCAGCCGCCTAAGTCAGGCACAGGACCAGTTGCTGTCCTACAGGCCCATGACGGGTAAGGCCTGATTGGGTTCATATGAAGAGTCCTTGACCTAAGACAGGCGCTGTCCTCACAGGGACTGCCATACTCCCATAAGTGATAAGGGAAACAATATACGGAGCGGCACAATAGCCTCACACATCTCTCCCTCCTGCAGGCATTCAAGTGCATTGGCTTACATTTCCCAAGCTAACTAAGTAACAAGATTGAGATGTTAATCGATACCTATTTCCCTGAGCCTGGGGCGCTCCCTGCTTGGGGTTGAGGTTAATTAAAACCTATTGCTTGGGATTGTCTCTGCCTGGCCCTGGGCCTGGGGTGCTTCCTACTTGGGGCTGGGGGTTGCTGCCAAGGTTAGCAAATATATATTCCAGCTACTAAAAAATAAAGCGGATTCAGATTCACTCACAGACTGGTGTGCAGTGTCTTCTGTCTCTCACTCGCCAACTCCCTGTCCACCTTTGGGAAACCCTAGCCCTGCCGCAGCTGGCCTCCGGCAGGTTTAAATCTATAATGTCCTCCAAAGCTCTCCTTTGTTCAGAGGTAAGGCTTTTGGGAGGCAATGGATCAAAGGGTCACTATACTCACCAGAAGATTGTTCCATCAACGAGTTCATGTTGAAATGCACTGTTGGAAGCTGGGCCCTGGCTAGAAGAGGTGTATTACTGGCAGTGCCCTTCAGAAGATTTATCTTCATCCCTGGCTTCTTCCATCTCTCTCTGCTTCCTGGCTGCCATGAGGTGAGCAGCTTTCCTCACCCATGTCCTTCCACCAGGCTATTTCTGCCTTGGAGCCAGCTGACTATGGCCTGAAAACCAAGACCATTAGTCAAATTAAAGCCCTCCTCCTTTAAATTGTGAGTTCTAGGTATTTTGTACCAGTGATAGGAAAGCTGACTAATACAGAAAACTGGCATTGGAAGTGGGGTTGTTGCTATGATTTTAGTTGATCATGTAGTTTGGAAGCCTTTGAAATTGTTTTTGGAAGGAGTTTGTAAAATTTTGGATATATGACCTAGAGGAACCTTAAAATGCTGTGAACATAGTTCAATGAGTGTTTCTGATTAGAGATTAGATGGAGAAATGCCATAGGAATGCATACAGGAAGGGTCAAGCTGAGGATATTTCAGTTGGGACCAAAGACCATTGATAGTTGGATGTGTGTTACATTCTGGAAAAAAATTAGTCTTTACTTTGCTCATGCCCACATTGTAGAAGACTGATATTAAAGATATTGAACTAATTAATTTGTTGGAGAGAATTTCAGGCACTGGCATCCATACTGCTGACTGCTTTTCTTGGCCAGATTTATAGTGAGGAATGTGTACAAAAGGCTGAGCATAAAAATTTTAAAAATTTAAATTTTGGCCCAGAAGGAACAATGGGTAAAGTTGGAGCCAAAAGAAGTATAGTAATTCAAGAGATTAGCATCATTAAAATTGAGCCAAGTACTATGCACAGGAACGAAAAAGCATCTTAGAAATCAGTAAGACCCCAACAATGTCTAGTTCAAGGGAGCAGAAGTCTGAATCTTTCATTTGAGAAGAGAGTTAGTGAGATGCTTCCTCAAGGAGAACCTCCTTTAGAATTGATTCTTCAGGATTCAATTAACCACACTCAGCTATTCAGATATTCAGAAGCTACTGCAGCCATGGTCCAAGGGGGCCTAGCTACTGCTCGGGCTGGCAGCTGATGTTGGTGTCACTCATGTGAGGCTGATTTTGCTGGCATGCAGAATGCAAGAGTTGTGGTGTCAGGAAAGCTTCTACCCAGATTTCAAAGGAAGCCAAACAACCTCTGAGTGACCAGTATATAAAGTTATAGGAATAAAACCAAAGGTATCATAGAGATGCCAGGAAATTGGAGATGCCAAGAATGTGGTCATCTGCGGAGGAAAGCTTCAGGAAGCAAGCAGAGCCACCTCAAGAGAGAGGTCACATGGACTGGAACCAGTAAAAACATAGAGCTGTCCGAGCTCTTAAGAGTTCACATCTGACCACCACCTATCCTGGGTTCTAGGCACAAATCTACAGGATTTAATTTTATTCTGCTGGGTTTTTTGGTCTTACTTTACTCTGATTATTTCCTACCCTTTACTCTTTCTGTCAGAATGGAAACATTTAAACTGTGCCACTGTATGTTGGAAGTATTCAACTTTCTTTTTTCATTTTTACAAGAGTTCACAGTGAAGCACTTACCTTGAGTTTCAGAGGAGATTTTGGATTTTAAATTTTAAACATTGAAACCCTGTTAAGAATTTAGCAACTCTTAGAGACAGACTGCTACATAGTGAGACAAACAGTAACCTTTTAGGAGCCAGTGGTGTACTGTTGTGGTTTAGATTTAAAATGTCCCTGTGTGTTCAAAAGTGGCACTTTTGGAAGATGACTGGGTCATGGGTGAACTATATGCATCAGTGAATAAGTTCTGTAAGTAGCTGGTGCCCAACTGGTATAGTTACGTAAATGGGATCATGTAAATCGGGTGTATCTTCTTCTCTTACTCTTCCTCTCTTTCTCTGGTTCCTTGATACCATGAAGTGAGTAGCTTTTCTCTGCCATGTCCTTCCATCATGCCATTTCTACCCTGAAATCAGCTGACCATAGTTTGAAATACCAAATTAAACTTTTCCTCTTTTAGGCCATGGGTGTTGGTATTTTGTCAGAGTGATGGAAAAACCTAGCAATTGAAAGTAATTAAAGAGCTAAAGAAACAGAACAGTCAATTTTCAAGGATTGAAAGACTTACCAGTTATAACTGTGCTAGTACAAAGGTCTATATCCCTATAAAATCTATATGCCAAAATCTTAACTTCCAAGATGAGGTGGGGTCTTTGGGAGGTTATTAAGTCATGAAAGTAGAGCTTTCATGGTTGGGATTAGTGTCCTTATAAAAAGAATCCCAGAGAGCTTGCCAATCCTTTCCTGAGGACACCAAAGAGCTGGCCAAACCTTTCCATAAGGATACGGTACCATCTTTAAGATTAGAACCAGATACCAAATCTGCCAGCACCTTGCCCATTGCCTTTCCAACCACCAGGACCAGGAGAAATAGATTTCTGTTGCTGTAAACCACTCCGTATCTTTTTTTTTTTTTAATAGCAACAAATGACAATACTTCTCTGATAGATCTGGCCAACAGTGACTAGCCCCCTACCATTGAAAAAGCCCAAACATAAGGAGAAAAGGTCCATTGCCATGTTACAAGAGCCTAAACCCAAGAACAAGGGGATACTCCTTGTAACGGAGAGCCCTGCTGCCAACCTCCTCCAGAGAAAGACACATTACATAGAAAGTACAAGAGCCACCCACAGCTCTCAGCCCAGGACCAAGACAATACCTACCTCCAGTTTTAACTACCTTCCCTGGGTGCCTTGCCCTGGTCCCCTGGGTAAAGTGCCACTTCTGCTTCCTTTAATTAAAACCCCTCTTGTCGAACTTGCAGTGTGTGCTCTGATTCTCGGCGTGGGATTCAGCCACTTTATCATTCTCAAGTTGTTTTTCAGATTCAATATAATCCTTATCAAGATTCCAGTGTGGATTTTGGTTCTGTTATTTTACAGAAAATGTACAGTTAATACTAAAATTCATGTTCCAACACATTAGAAGCTGGGGTAAGACAAAAACCCTATCCTCAGTGCTGTGGCCTGGCATAATTGATGCCAACTTGAGCCTTCCATTTAACTAATGCCCTATATTTGACTCAGAAAAATGGAAAATTATTTAGGGTATAAGTCCCATGAGAAAAGCAGAATGAGCTGTACCTACAGGAGAAAAATTAACCTGCTCGACCCAAGAAGCAGGATACAGGTGTCAACTGAAAATTAATGAAAGATTCGAGCTAAATTGTTTCCAACAAGATGTCTTTTCGTGATTCTCTCTTTTAAAAACTCTGTAACTTTCCAGTCCGTGGCCACTTGTTTGGACCCTGAACCAGGAGGGTCTGTATACATGTGGTCCTGAGCTCAGTTAATTAAATTCCAGTTTTATCAATTTTTCTGCTTGGATTCCTATATTGTTGTTCATGAACCCATCTCATTGAGAATGTCTTCCCCCAAAGTCAATTCATTTGTAAAGATAATGTGTAAAGATTAAAATTCTCAATATACCCTCTGAAATCTGGGTATGGGTAGAACTCAGTTGTATTATCTTTGATGTTAAAAACACAGAGTGATGGTATCAGTGAAGTGGTAGTAACAAGATGACAGAAAACAACTTCATGAAAACATGAAGAACTGTATCTGTGATACTACAGAAGATTAAGTCATCTCTTCCTCCATTAAAAGGTAGGAACATAGTGAGGCACACCCGTTATTCTAGCACTCTGATGGGCTGAAGCAGAAAATCACAAATTTGAACTCAGTTGGAGCATCTTAGCAATTTGTGAGACTCTGTCTCATACTAAAAAAATTGAAAACAGGTCTAGGGATGTAGGACAGTGCAAGGGCCTTGGTTCAACACTCAGTGAAAAGGGATTGGAAATCCTGGAAGCAAGCAAGATGCCCATCAACTGCAGAGTGGATGCAAAATATGTGGTATTTTTATACAATGGAATATTACTCAGCTATAAAAAGCATGCTCTTGAGACCTTTATAGGTACATGGAGACAACCTGACACTATTCTCATAAGTGAAATAAATAAGACTCACATTAGTAAATACCACATTATCTCTCTAGCACAAAAAATAATAAAAACTGAAAAGGTAATAAGATCCAAAATGTATGATAGATATTGTAAAAATGAAAGGGAAAGGAAGTGCTCTAAAGGATATAATTGTGTATATATAAGTATGTAAGACAGATAACCATACTATTAAATTTTTGTTGGATCATTGAACAGAATGGCTTGCACTGTCAAAGTTGGAGTGTCTATCCACTTTTTATGCTTTGACTTTGTAGCTTGAACAACTGTTTCTAAGATGGCAGTATGTAATGTGACAACTAGCAATTTCTTAGTGTTTTTTTTCTTTTTTAAAGAATTCTGTATTATTCTATCTTTTTTTCTATTTTGCTTTTTCTTTCTTTCTTTAAATGAAAAAAAGAAAGAAAAGGGATGGGGGAGAAGGGGAGGAAAAAAAGAAAAAAGTTTCCATCCACACGTGGCTCTAGCTGCAGAACAAATCCACACGGAGGCAGTTGCAGACCATCCAGCCCTGCCTTGAAGGTTCTAAAGAGCACAACTTACAATCAGTGGATTCACATTTGTGACTCGTTGACAAATCTCAGGGGAGGTGAAGTCTCACCTTTCAAGGAAAAAGGAAATATCCCAACCTTGCTCACACCTAACCTTTCAGTGTAAAGATTAAAATTCTCAATATACCCTCTGAAATCTGGGTATGCGTAGAACTCAGTTGTATTATCTTTGATGTTAAAAACACAGAGTGATGATATCAGTGAAGTGGTAGTAGCTGTACCTACAGGAGAAAAATTAACCTCTTCAGTCCAAGAGGAGGAGAGAACAAAGCCTTGCAAGTACGTAAAGCTGATTTGACTCTTAATTCTGTCACTCATGGAATAAAATGGTAAAATGGTACCTGAAGAGTGTGATGATTCAATTAATATGTAATTTTCCCAATTGCTTCTCTGAGGAACTTGCAAGGTGTGCAATATGATCCTAATACTGTAATCAGTTACATTTATCACTTAAAGATTAGCATGCCTTGTCATTTATAAGATTGCATTGGACATGGCTGTGAGGATTAAAAGCAAATTTCTCTCCTATTTAAAGTGCCTTCCTCATTTATAAGGGAACGAAAGAAGGGAGGGAGGGAAAGATATTTAAAAAGGGGGAGAGGGAAGGAGGGAAGCATGTAACTGTTAGAGGGTCACATCCCTGCGTCCTACACTCACTGGACTGCTCTCCAAGCCAAAACGTTTTCCCAGTCCAGCTCTGTCCCTGAACCTAGCAGAGAAGCCAATGGCTCAGTGTGTGGTGACACTTTGTACCGACAGAACCTGTTAACAATTGAGTAAAATTATCACAAGGATTTATCCCGGTGTTTTCATTCTTTCACATTCTGCTTTCAGAATGTCTAGGTAACTATTGCTTCTTGCTTTTCTCCACCCTTCAATGAACTGTGATATTATTAGTTCCTCACATTCTATTGATTAGCAGTAGGCAAAGAAATGCTTTTATTTACTTATTCAATTAATTGGAAACATCAAAAGCCCTGTTTGGAGCATTGTAAACTCCAAGAGTTCCTATGTTTTCCATGAAATAATCAAAATAAAGAAATTTTAGAATTTATATTTGGACTTCGTATCAGTGTTCTTACACTTTTGTATCCTTTTAAAGGAAAACATTATTTAGTAGGGAAAATTTTTCCTTATTATTTGAGACAATCACCCAAAAAAAGATAGTTTCTCTTTCACCTCACTGACAGCGGCTACAGCACATAAAACTTCTTTATTTTCTAATTAACAGCCATACAGCCAGTCTCATGAAACTGTGCATAAATAGTCAATAAAAAGAAAAAGGTCCAAAATCACCATGCAAAGATGGTAATTAAAAACAGGAGGGAGAAAAGCCAATTATAAATTACACTACACTTGAGGCTATAAAAAATCCTCTTTTTAATTAACTGAAAGAATGAGGCAAACAAATTCAGATTTTATAAGTGGTTACTGAAGTCTGGAGACAAACGATATAATAATTTTTTATGTGTCACTGGGAAGCTGAAAACCACTAAGCACCATCTTAGAGTGGACGTGGCGGGGGTGTCATCCTGAACAAATTCCAAAAAGATTTTCATTGAAGATTTTGGAGTCTGCACTGCCTCACTGTATTTCACTAAATCCAGAAACATGTACCATAAGAGCCAAGGTTTTCCCAAAGAACAAAGGCTCTTATGCAAACTCCTTACATGAAAATCACAATAACAACAACAAAAATCCAGTGTAAGACAAACCAAACAGGTGTGGCTGTTTCCTCTCTGGTAAAGAAAGCCATTCATTTGAGAAGTGGTTTCTTAGGGGTTCTACACCACACTGTCTGTTCTAACATCATCCCTGAGTTTCTTTGAAAATGATTTTTCACTTTGATCACTAGCCTGAATGTTAAGTATTGTATTTCCATATGTTGCATGGCTCCCTAAGAAAATTCTAGCACAAATCTGCAACATAGTGATGACGTGTTGTGTTGATTTCAAAGCTCTAAGTGACCTCTTGTTTAAATCTATGGCCAGCCAGTTGATGCGAACATCAGCACAAAGCTGGGAAACGCTCTGGTTGGCACTCCTGAAAACCTATGGTTCAAGATGGGGGAAAGAAACTAAGTCCCAGGAAGATTCAGAAACAAAGTCAGCAGTTAATCAAATTAGGTGGTCAACGCAAAATTAGAGATGATTTTGTACCTCCCACCTTTATTTTCCACAATTCCTCTCCCTGTAGGGCTTTTTCTGTTTTCTAATGATTTACATCACCCCCACCCTCAAATTCACTGTTTCCTAATGCAAAGAAAAAGAGGAAGTATGATTATTCAGCATTAATTCTGTTTTAAAAAATAACTTTAAAGAAGAAAGACTAAACACAAACCTCCAGAGCATAAAAGTTTTCAAATGACTGGAAGAATACCGGAAAGATGGAGAAAGACATCGTTTAGGAATTAAGTAAGATCACACCCGCACGCTGTGTGAACACAATTTAGTCCTCACATTACCTGTTTCACCATATGGCGGTGCCAGCTGCTGTCTTTCCATTTTCTAATCTGAGTTGCCCCAAAACACAGCTCAAGGTCACCGTGAAGGAGGATTCTTCAGATTACAGAGAAGGTCTAAGCAAGGCCTCTAGATGGCACGCTTTCTTACCGGTAGTCTGAACTGCTTCACTTCCTGCAGCAATGACGGACATTTTTCCTGTTCTATTTCGATACAATTGCCCTATGCTATTTTATTAGAAATCTGGATGCTACATAACACGTCAGACTTCTCCATCAAAATTTGTGCTGTTGACTGAAAAAAAAAAAAATTCCTGCTTGGGACCCGGTTTCCTATTTCACAAAGGTAAAGAAAGAAGAGGGAATTAGTATCTCCAGTCCCTGCACAACTTCTCCTTAAACTCTTTACCACTGAACAGAGCAAAGTGTGAATAAAAGTCATGGTAGTTGTGCTTAGAAACAGAAGCTAGAGTGAAGTGTAAGACACCCATATTACCAACCCAGGGTTAACTGATGGCTTTGAGGTCTCAGAATTAACACTCACCTTCCTTTGACAGTAAGGATGCTTCTGTGAAGCTACTGGACTTCAAGTCACTCAGCAACCAGCATCATCCTCTCTCACACATAAAATAGTCCCTGGCTGAGTGCATAAAGTTCCCCCAAATCTCCAAAATGTAGCACCTCGGTCCCCCTTTTCATCTACTCACAAGGTTCTCAAGAAACCAAGTACTCTGCTTATATTTTATAAAGGAGATTTCAGCTGCGCTGGTCAGAGCACAATTAAGAACCAGAGTAAGGTTGTGGAGTAGAAACCCAAAGGAAGTTGATGGAATGACGTCGGCGATTTCAATGCTGTTTACTTAACACACTTTTGTTCAAATGCTATTTAATTAACACGCTCAGGTTCAAGAATCCTCTTGAATTCATAGTTCTGATAACTAAGTATTTCTGAGAGTAACAAAGTAAAACCTGTGTTCCATTCAAATTTATTTCATCTGGTTTTATTTTACTTTAACTTTCTGGTCTTGACTGTGCACTCTCTTTCACCAAAGTTGGATTTGAGTAGCTGTTTGCAGATTGATCACTAGGTGAATCAGAGGCTCTGACAAATACCAAACAGTGGATGTTTAGACTTAGAAAACACACAGATAACCTCTCAACAACCTTTTGTCCTCAAAGCAAAGACTCTTGTGCTTTTTTTGCCATTAAGAGTTCTTATAAACACTCATTCCTTACAAGATTATTTTTCTACCAACTTATCTTGCTAAGACACAATACAACTAAGGTCACAGGTGTCTTTCATCAACATTTAGATATATAAACTCTACTAAATAATTTAAATGGGTTATTTAGCTAACACTGGATATTTTTTTCTCAAAACCGAAGATTTTATTTTGGTTATTTGTCTGTGTGTTTCAAGTTTTACTCTGAAGATTCTTCCTTGGGACACAGAAGTGGGAAGAAAACAATTATAGCTGTGGATTTACCCAGAAACACTTTAAGTCTGCCGGTTTCCCCAATTTGCACAAATGTTTAGCACTCCATAAAAGTCAAGCTGCATTGGATGAATTCTTTAAACATTACCAAACGTAGTTTTTCTAAGAAGAAAGCTGCCAGTTTTTTAAGAAAGGAGATTAAACCTCCAGATGGCCCTTTTTGGAAAGGGTGAGTACCAATTGGATTCCCATGTCCTTATTTGACTCTTCGCCTACCCTAGGCAACCACCTCTAGGAAGGAGACTAGAAAACCAAGATTTATTCAAATGAGCAGTTGAAGGTCACAAAGGTAAACAGTTGACATTGGAGCTGATCTGTGGGAACTTGAACCCCTCAACTCTCCCTCCATATATTTCCAGACAAGCTTCTTTCTCTCAGACAAAATACTTGAAGTTCTATCTTTAAGAAGATACACTTTTCCAGTTTCCTAAACAAATCTAAATGTCCATGCGAAAAGTCTGGCCTTCAGGGTTCATTAGTAATATTTGAATTCCCTTAAATGTCCTGGATGTGTGTCAAACAAGGGAGAGAAATTCAGAGATGCTCTGGGATTCATTTATGGTTACCCAGTATGGTGGTGTCTAAATCCATGTTGTCAAGAGCAATCTTTCTACAGAAAGAGCAGGAAACCAACCTCACACTGCATTCCTCCTTCTCTGGCTGTGGGCACAGCAGGCCCACAGTTTAAAGAGCTACTGCTCTTTACTTGAAAACTAGGCTTCCAAGAAGGTGATAGTGAGAAAATTCTAGTGACATCAGTTAGTGGAAAACCCATGGGCTTTGTGTTAGGAACCCCCGATTCCAACTTACAAAGAAGAAAAACCAATGACAAAAATAAGACCAAGATCAAGACTCTTTGGAAATGCTAATTTTACCTGTAGAAGAGTTTTGGTGATAATTTTCATAGTAGAAGTCATGAATATTACCTATAACCTGCATTTCAACCTATTTCCAAAACTGTTTTGACTATAGAATTCCATTTCTCTATCTATTAACACCTTCCTGAACAATCTGGGAAGTTCTGCTTTTGTAGAGATCCTGAGAATTCTCTGTCTCCTCATGGGTGCCTTGTAGCTACCATGTAGCTCAGAAACAAATATTCACAATATTTATTCCAGGCAGAAGTTATTTATATTTTTTTTTTCAGAACATGAGTTAGAAAACAAAAAAATAAGGGTCTCAGCTGCTTATCATGTGGGATATCTTTTTGTAAACACCACAAACATTCCACAAAAAAAAAATATGCTGAGGAAATGAAAACCAAATATACTCTTATTTCTTTTCCACTTATAGCCCTATTCCTATTTTAAGATTCTTCTACCCTTTAGACTCTTTTTTGCTGGGGAAATCTCCACTAAAGTTGATTCTCTAGATATCAGCAAGTGGCCACAGGGTCTGATTTCATGAGAGATACAATTTTCATAGATGGGAGTACAGAGTTTCAGGATGCATCAAAAGTCACACACCCTGGGTCCTTCCCTTGGGCAGTTCGCAGTAGTATTCTCGTTCTAGGAGAAGACAGTGCTGCTGCTGATTGGACAGGCTCAGTTAGTAATGCAAGCAATGGGGAGCAGGTGTGAAAACAGGTGAAGTTTTAGTCACTCACCCACTGATCACCATCTGCTCTGTGATCTAGTTCATGTTGGGTCCTGTTCCATTTCCAACAGGCCATGAAAAAGCACGAGTGTTTGGCTCTGGGGTTGAGGGTCCCGCTTTATAATAATTAATATCCTTGCCTTGTATTATAGGCTCCAATATCCTACGGTTAATTCAAGGCCTGGGAATATAAAGTATTGTATCTTTCTAACTCTGCCAACTAGTGTGGTACTTGTTACACAGTAGTGGCTCATAAAATTCTGTGATATGTACAAACAGCTAACAAAATTCTAGAGGCCAAAAAATGGGGACCATACAAAAATTTAAAATAAAATGATTCAAAATTTTACAGTAGAGAAAAATATTCCATTAAATAAATACTGTGCTGGGGATTTAGCTCAGCAGCATAAGTGCCTGCCGGGCAACCGCGAGGTTGTGAGTTCGATCCCCGGTAACAAAAATAAACAAATAAATAAATAAAACCTAAACATACTTTATCATGACGCCTAGTGTCACAGCTAAAGGGAAAACTCATAAGGTAATATAACAAAGGAAAGAGTCAGGAAAATGTTGTGTTACTGGCCATCCTGGTCCATAAACTCGGGTCCTTTGTATACTGCTGACCACACAAAGGAGACCACTGGAAAAAAGTCCAAGGAGCTGAGCAGCCCTGTTTGCCTCAAATCACTATTTCACTGTGGATGGGTGTGCAAGGATCTTTTATGGCAAGGAAGAAAGGGAAAAGGAGATAAAACCATGCAATAAACCTCTCCGGGCACCACTTGCTTTATCGCTCCCAGCCACCTCTCACTCTTTCCCTTCCCTGTGGAAATAAAACTGGGCCCTCGTCTTCTGGGGCCAGAATCTACACATTTTGTTATTCCTCCGAGCTGCCGAGAGGATGGGTAGTTGGTGATCATGCCTGGTACTGAAGAAAGCTGGAGAAGCGGCTTGTTTCTACAGAAAGAAGAAAAGAAAATTTAACTTTGAAAGTTCCATTTCGTCCTGCTGGTTACAAGTAGACAGGGAAAGTAGAAAAAGAAATTCATACAAAAACATAGATAGAATTAGAAGTAGAACCGTAAAAGTGAAACAAAAGAATAGCCAGGATAACCACAAGAAGGGGGGAGAAATTCTCTCAATAGTTTTGAAGTCTGAGTACAAGAAAATACAATTCGGATCAGCGACTCCTGAACTCTGCATCATGTTGGAACTTTGGGCGCTGGAGAACAGGCGGCCTACTGGCCACCCTGGTAAGCAGCTGGGGCCCTGCCAGTGCACGGGCTAAGAATCAGACATTGATCCACCCCCCCACCACGTTAGCAAGCAGGCACCGGCAGCCTGAGTATCTTTTTGGAGGGTTAATGTATACAGCATGGCAAGTAAGGGGGATTTCCTTCTACCATCTCTTTGATGGCAAATGTTTTTATCACTGTTTTGCTCAGTTTTGATTAATGGTACTGCTTTATTCAATATTCTGTTTTTAAAATTTCGATATTTCCTTCCATTTTTCTCTATCTGATTGAAAGAACAGCTAATGTGAACAAAATGGGCTGTACTATTGCGCCCATTGCTTGTGTCCTGATGACCTTCTCTGAGGTTCTGTGGTAGTTTTATTGCAGTGTGGTTGCATGGCTTTTGAAGGTATTTTGCTACCTTCAAAAAAAAAAGTAGATAAGAAAGTAACAAAATACCTCCAAAAATCTCCCAACTCTACCAAATCTTATCCATGGATCGTAGATGAGGAGAAACTCAAAAGCAAGGCAACAGAATTATATAAGGTGATTAAAAGTATGTAACAACTGAACAAGTCATTAAGATACTGAGAAATCTGAAACAGGATATAACTAAGCAGATAATGGACTTAAAAAGTAAAAAGAAGAAAAGAAAGTGCTAGAAAAGAAAGTGCTCTAGAGGATATGGCTGCATGTATGTTTGAGTGTGTAGGATTGAAAATCATGTTGCTAAGTTGTTACTGGATCATTGAACTTCTTTGCAGTCTCACTGTTTGAATGTCCACTTTGTACGCTTTAATTTTGTAACTCTAACAACTAGGTCTAAGAAGACAGTATGTAGTTTATCAACTAGTGATTTCTTACTGCTTTTTTTTTCTGAAATTCGGTATTGTTTCTACCCCTTTTTCTGTTTTTTTTTTTCCTCTTTAAATAAAATTTAAAAAAAAGAATATACAATTTGGATTGTCATTACGTGTTAGTGTAGACTAATTGTAAATAAACTATTATTCACAGATCTGTGACATTTTTAAGTCCTTGTAGCATCTGGATTTTTGCTTTGAAGATGTAATCAGTTGGTCTGTGCTGCAGTCGTTTTAACAGCTACTCTTGAAAGTAATTCAGAGTTGTGAATTTTTTTCTCCATTAGTCTACTGGATATGATTGGCCTATCCCATTTGAAAGCTTCATACTTTAGCCATTATTTAAAGCCTTCAAATGGAAATTTACTAATAAAGTGGTTGAACAGAAGTAAATAGAATCATAATAAATGTCGAATTGCAAACAGAGAAGTTTGTTTTAATTGCTTTGTTGGGTTTCTAAGTGTAAGCTGTTAAGAATATCAGAGTATTTTCCTTTTTGCTAGATTTTCTTTTCTGTGAGATTTTTCTTTTCATCTTTGTCTTATCTTCTTTTGGTGCCTTCAAGTTTCCTACCAACCACCCACTTTCCTTTGTGGGCCTTATCTATTTTTATTACTTAGCAATGTCAGTTTCCCTCAAGCAGAGTTGTAGTAATTAACCAGAATAACAGGGAATGACTCAGATTCTTGCTCTGAATTTCTCTTCTAGCTTCAACTGCTAAAAATACCTTATATTAGTGAAAAGAACCATTTCAGTAATATTAATTTTTGCAGTCTGTGGGAGCTTTCTTTACACTCAAGAGTTTGTAGAAGTCTGTGTTTTGATTTCGCAGCAGGAGATTTCCTTGGGCTAATGTACAACAGTAAGTCTTATATCTTTTCTAAGTTCTCAAGTCTAAAATGTCACCCTGAACTTCTAATTAGCATCAGGACATAAAGAAAGCAGCAGGTTCTTTGACCCTCAGTTTCATGACTCATTAAATAAATTCCTATATAAAGAATCTTCCTAGCTCTAAAATATTCTATGTCTAAAGGAACTTGATCTTCAAGGTCCATCCAGAAGTTTTAGGGCATATAATTTGAAGAAGTTGAAATGATGGTCTTCTTGCAAGATTTATGAGGCTTCTAAATCAGGCAACCAACAGCTATCTACTGAGTAATGACTACATGCAAATATATGAAGCTAGAATTCACAGAAAGAGGTCCTTACTCCTTTCTAATAATTTACAAGCTGTTTTGGGGGGAATAACAGACACTAAAAGTATAAGTGGCAGCAATACCTATACAATGTGACTTCTAAATGACTCACAAAACAATAAAAATTTATACTAGGTAGACATCAAATAGGCTTAGAATTCAAAAGAGAAATTTCAGCTAAGCTTACAGTAAGAATAGTTCAAAAGTGGAAAAGATGGAGGCGAGTGGAGATGTGGACACCCTTAGCACAAGGGAAGGTTTCATTTGCTATCTATGAATATCTTTCAGTCTTCCTGGCTTCATTTCTTCCCTGCTCTCCCCTCTACTTGTTCAAGTCCAAAGCTCTCATTCTCTTTAAACAAGAAAAAATTTCCTTACATGAAGAAGTCTCTGATCCTGTATTTAGAAGTTATCTTTTTCTCTCAGGACTTTGCACATAATCTTGTCTTTCTTTTATAACAATCATATCTTGTTCTCCACTAGTGTTTCCTGTACTCTCATACCTCTATTATTAGACTCTAAATTCCTCAGAAGCCGCCAATAAAATTAATCTTTATTTACCCATAGTACTTACTTTAAGGTCTTGTATTGATGTTTGTTTGTTTTTTAAATTTGTTTTTCCACTTACTGATTCATTTCACATAAATTGAATGTACCAGTTAAAGTATATAAGAAACAATTTAAGAACTGTAGATACTACATTGAGTAAATGGACTAGATCCCATGTCTGTTAGAGTTTGCTTTCTGTTGTGAGGAAAATAGTTGATCAATAAACAAACATTTATGTATAGAGCTCATAAATCCTAAAGAAATTCGGATGTACAGGAAAAAAGAAAAGTGAATGTCTGGGGATAATCTAGACTCGGTGGCTAACATTTGCTGTAGTATGAAAGTGAAACATTATTCTAAGGTAGAAATTCCTAAACAAAGAAATCTGTGGTGGTGATCGAAATAAATTAAACAAGAGTAGTGTTCTAAAGCTATCCCACTGCAAGAACTAGTAATGGAGGTAACTGCTATTGTTAAGAATCATAACAATTGTTATATAATCAAGTAGTTAATAATTACTAAATATTTCTTATTTGCTAGGCAATGTAGTGGACAATCCTTTCAACTACAAGAAGGGCATTATTATTATTTGCATGTAAGAGTTAAGGCAATTTAGGATTAGATTAGATGGATTAAATAACATGTTAGAGATCACTAGGTAGAGAGTATCTGTGAGAAGAATCTAGAATTGGCACATAAAAGTGTTAATGTTGTTTATACTGAATACTTGCCTTCTCTTACGCATGACTGGAATAATGTTTTCTTCTTCTATCTGCTTCCCAGAGCTTCACTACTAACGAACATCCTGGAAGTTTCTTTGAGCTTTGTGCCTCACTGCACATCTCTAAGGAGAGCAATTTTCTGAGCAAGGACCAGAAATCGACAGCTTAGAAGGGAAAGAAAAGGAGAGCATGTATGCTCTATACTGCTACAAAAGGAACTGGGCCCTTTCTTCTATTCAAGGAAGTCTTCTGGACCTGCACGGGCCACAGCCAAATTCCGTGCCATTCAGGGCAGAAAGGCAGATTCTACAGGATCCTTTCTCTGAGCAGCAGAAAGCCTAGCTAGTAAGATTCTAAGCTTCAAGGTCAAAGAGCACAACATGTGGACTGGATGATGAGACACTGATTTTCTGAGCATTCAGTTTCTGTGACATGAAGAGAGTATCAGTACCCTGGAGGAGGAATCAGTAAGACAAACACAAATGCAGTGAAAGATAGAGTAATAGTAGCACTGGCATTTTTCCTTTTCTGCATAGCAAACTTATCACTTCATCAGGCTGTGTTTAACATGCTTACCCCAAACTGATGTTCTCAGTCCTAACAGCCTCAAAGGAAGAACAATGCCCTATCCTTTCACTCATTTAGGGCCATGCTAGACTGCTGAACAGAAACGAGCAAATAAAACTTATTTGCATTATGATATTAAAATATACTCAGTAGGAAAGCAAGAAGGGGAAAATCCGTTAATTACCTCTATAATCAAGTCACTGAACTGTAGGCAAGAAAGAGCTGCAGGCAGGAGTGCTTGTTCCCAGGATTGAGCTAGACCACTGTGGAAATGAGCAGGAAGCTGCTTAGCACTATCTCCCTGGGAAACTATGTGGTGAGCAAATCGGAAGCTCTACAGGAGGGAGAGGAAAGTTAAGAAAAGAAGAGATTCTCCTCAGGAACTATAAATCAGTCTTTACAGGCTCAGTCTAAATGTTGAAGCTAGATGCAGGATGTTATGAGAGAAAATTCTAAAATGCTTGGAGGATTTCCACGTTACAATTAATTAACTGCAGCAAGTTCAAGGCCAGCCTTTACAGTGAGTTTGAGTCCAAGCCTGAATAACATAGTAAGACTCTATCTCTCCCACCAGAAAAACCCAGAAAAAATTGTATTAAAATAATGTAAGATTGTCTTAAAGAATTTTAGAGAATTCAGACAATCAAAAAGAAAGCTAAAAAAATTCCCTAATGTTCTATTAAATACTTCATTATGTTTTTCCCTTACTATAGGCATTGTACATATTGCTTTGCACATGGTCTTCTCAGTTTCTCTCTGGAGCACTTTCTTAGTCCCTTTCTTGTCTCTGAGACACAATACCTGACACCTATAATTTAAAGAAGGAGGTGTAGATTTTGGTTCATAGTTTCAGAACTTTCCGTCCATGGTTGGCAGGCTCAACTGCAGAAACAGCATGGTGGAATGGTCTACCAGACAAAAAACTGTTCAGGGTAAGGTGAATAGGAAGCAGAGAGAGAAGGGAGGAACTGGGAAGGAATATGCACCCTTCCAGGTCACACCCCCAAACACCCGCCTCTTCCAAGCAGCCCCACCAACAGCATATGAGTAGCTGAACATACTGGTAGATGAACTTGCCAATGACTACAGCCCTTCCATTACCCACCAGCCCTCCAAAGGCCCATGTCTGAGTGCTTGGGAGTTTTGAGGGGACATTCCAAACTCAAACAAAACAAGCACTTTAACATATCACTAAGCTTTTTGTTGTATTATCTCTAACAGCTTTCTCCAAGACACAAAAATTAATCTCTTAGATTGTTGTCAAATTTTAAGATTACTTCCTATTCATTTCTATCACAGACTCTAAAAAGCAAAATCTTGGTCCATATATTAGATGGTTTCTTAAACACAGACCATTTAAGTATATTTTGGGCAATAAAAATTATTCAAAATTTTGAAGTGTTTGAAATATATTATCAAGTGGTCTTTTGAAAATTCAAACGATTTAAACTCTCAGTAGTAGAGTATGAAGCTATCTATTTCCTATGCCTTTTTCAATAATGAATGTTTTCTTAAAGCCCTGCTAATGTTCTTTTGATGGTTTTCTGAAAGTAGGTGTCAGTATTGGCTACTCATTAAAATCATTTGAGGAATTTTTGGGAAGAATTAATGTCTGATCTCTCATCCAAGTAAACAACTCAGAATCTCCAAATTAGGACCTAGACATGTATTTCTTTTTTAAAAAATTATTTAAAGAAAGAAAGGAAAAAACAAAATAAAAAAGAAGGTAGAATAATACAGAATTCATAAAAAATTAACACTAAGAAATTGCTAGTTGATACATTACATATTGTCATCTTAGAAATAATTGTTTAAGTTATAAAATCAAAGCATAAAAAGTGGATTAGACACTCAAACATTGACAGTGCAAACCATTCTGTTCAACAATCCAACAAAAATTTAGTAATATGGTCATCTTAAACAGGTATTTCAAAGCAACAACAAACCTAATGGAAGTAGGTCTAGATGTTTATTTATAAGAAGCCAAAACCCTAAAGAAAATTATGCTCATGCAGTATATTCTCAATTTTAGAATGAGAACTAACCCTGAAGAATCCTCACGGAGAATTTTGGGCAAGGATCTCTTGCTAGTAACCTACTCCCAAGGCTTAGTTTTCATAGGCTTAAGTGCAATGGACTTCATGAGTACTTGAGAAATTTCTTCAGAGAACCACAACCAAATCAATTTCATTTGTCAATAAAAATATATATTAAGCATGTGTGCTTTCCTCTCCCCCTTCACTCCTGCTCTGTTTTCTTGGACGAAGGCTCCTATACCTGCATCACATCCTCAGGAAGCCTTCCCCTATTGCCTCACCATGTTGTATTCCCATTTCATTCTCTTCACACAACAAGTAACCTTCTTCTGTGACATGTCTTATGGTTATGGTTTTTTCACCCACCTTTTGTCATAGAAAGACTTTTATGAGCCAAAACAGAGAAGACTCAACAATGAGATTTGACATTGAAAGATGACTGGGATTTCAATGGATGGTAAAGAAAAGAGGGAATGTACAAACTAGAGTTAGTAGCTTCACCAGTTTAT
Source organism: Hydrochoerus hydrochaeris (assembly GCA_004027455.1). Classification (NCBI taxonomy): domain Eukaryota; kingdom Metazoa; phylum Chordata; class Mammalia; order Rodentia; family Hydrochaeridae; genus Hydrochoerus; species Hydrochoerus hydrochaeris. The sequence goes on along the minus strand of PVLA01006188.1, from coordinate 110,539 downwards.
GGAAACACTTGAAAATATATTGAAATAAACTTCCCAGAAAAATACAAATTGATTAAAATATTGTGTGTAATTTCACAGGGTTCTTAAAACTCTAAGCAGGTCCCTGGGTTCCCAACCCCAGCTGGATCACATTTAGTACCTTTTAGGAGTCAGTCAGCATAATGAACATTTTATCTCTTCCTGCCAAACAACATGATCTCAGAAACCACCAAAAGTCAGTCAAACAAATAGCAGAAGTGTCAGGTTACCAATAACCTTTGTATCCAAATTAATGGTCCCACATGAATGCCCTTTATCTTAGTAAGATGAGGCGTGTTGCAGTCAGTGGAAGGAAGGAAAAGGATAAATGGAGAATTGCAAGGCTAGTTATGTAGCTAACAGAGCAGCTCTTCCTTAATTTGGTTCCTGTAAAATCACTGAGTACCTGGGCTAGTAAAAGTCAAGCAATTTCAAGTTAAAAATAAAATTCTCTCCTTGTATCATGTTATATCTCTATACTCCTTGTTAGAGTTGTTAAATTTAAGAAGCTCAGAACAAACTAGCATTTTTTCCATTTCCCTCATGCACCTCTCAAGGCATTGCTCAGCAGAGTAGGAACTTTGTGTTTTGACAGTGTCATCTGTGGTATCATTCCACAATGCTGTATTAAAAATCTACCACTCCCTAGCCAGATTCACCCGACAACTTCTTTACTGTCTGAAGGACAGACACACTCAGTGCTTCAGAGCAGGTCTCACTAAAAGCAGAATCAGCCCAGCTGTGCAGAGCATCTAACTCCTATACAATGCTTTCCTTGGCACCTGAGAAGCATTTAAAATATCACACAAAAGTTCACTAAAATACCATTTCCCAAGACAGAAAATGACAGGAAAGGATATAATGGAGCCTTTTTAAAAGTTTAAATATACATAACTATATCATGCAGCATAACTCTGACTTTGAGTCTATATCCTTTGAAGAATGAGAATAATGTTATTGCAAAATCATAAAAAAAATCTGTAAATATAACATTATTTCCTAAGTTGTAGAGGAAATGGAGGCACAGGAATTTAAACATTTTTTTTTAATCCTAAAGCTCCTTGGCAGGGATCTTCTGGAAAATGTGCCAAATAGCATTTGTGATATTCACTACTTTCTACTAAACTGCTGCATGCCAAAGTCAGTTTTACTATTTATTTTGCATACCATGCTAAGCATGATTTTACTACTCAGCACCTTAAACCAAAAATAATCTCCCTTCAAAAAGACAGAGGAGACAGGTGATAGTCTTTTAGTGCAGCTGTAACAAGTTCATAGCTTACCTACAGAAAAATATCTAATAAGCTTTTCTGCAGATGCCCATGAGGGAGAACGCTGCTCAGAGCCAGCCAGTCCCTGACAGCATAGAGACCATCACTTCCTGCCTCCTCCTCCTCCTTTCTTACTCACTCATTACAGGTTCATAAATCAAAGTTAACCAGACAGCCTTCTGAGAATTAGCACGCGGAAGGTCACCAGCTATACGCTCTCAGGAGACTATACCTGCGACATTAATTCCCTTTAAATTATTATATCACACTATTGATTTTCCAGTCTGTAACTGTATAGAGCCACAAAGATAGAACTTCACCTCCAGGACTTCTTTTTCCTTAAGAACTCTAGCAAGTTGACTGGCTTGGAAATGAAGAGAACCTATGCTTGAGTTTAAAAAGTGAGCTAATTGACTTTGTTCAGTTTTATTGTCTAACATATGCGTCTCCTGTTTTCCTTAACTATCCTTCCCATTAATCTTTAGTCATTGGAAATTATTATTATTCAAAAATGTGAAACATGGAATTAATTTTAGAAAGAAAAGGAAAATTCACTCAGAAGAAAATAGTAAGACGCAGTGAGCAGGACATGAGGTTTGCACAGAAGCTATAAAGGTGCCAGTGCAATGGGGATTTTAGAATTATTATCAATATTTAGCTATATATCAACAAGGACAATAACTCTGAGCATTTACTGTGTCCCTCGTACCATTTAGGAAAATAATTTTATTGCATAATCACAACAAACCTGTAAAGATATTATTATTCCCAAGTTACAGAAGAATGTAGGCAGAGAAAATAAGTAATTTTCCCGAGTTATTCAGCTAGCTTCTCAGGGATCACAACAAGGTGTTTCTGGCTCCAAAGCCTGTGCTGTTAATCACTGTGGTAGCCTACTTCTTAAACCACATAAACATCTATATTAACTTGAAAAGTCACAGATGCATGCAGGCGCTTATATTTATATTCTTGTATTTTTATATAATATCCTCACACTGCCGTAAGAACTATGTAGGAAAAGTGTTGATGTGGTAAGTTGGCTTATTATGCAAACTTGAAAAACTATATACACTGACTAATTCATTTAAAAATTGTTTATACAATGCATACTTTTGCCAATAAAAAAGAAAACTTAAAATTGCTTTCATCTAAGATCCAATAGTGCACAAATTGGAAGTGTCCCTGCTTTCTTGGAGCTCACAATACAATAGGGGAAAGAGACAGTAAGCACCATGTGAAAAAATATGGCAAGAGCATGAGTAATAAAAGTGAATGAAGTGGTTGAGAGTACAATAGTTTGCCTAATTACCTCATTACACTGGTATTTGACTGTTTTGTAATCTTGCTCTGAACTGAACTCTTGACTACATCTCTCTTCCTCATCTCAGCAACTGACAGAAAATCTTAGAATTTCCCTTCTGTCGCTCTGCGTCATGCATCAGGCCCATTAACACATCGTGTCAGTCCAACAAGGGAAGGAGACCAAGAATCCAGTGCCTTCTTACAGCCTCCTGGGCCAGGAGTCTGGCTCAGTGGTGTAAACACCTGCCTGGCAAGTGTGAGGTTGTGAGTTCAACCCCTGGTACCATACACACACAGAGAAATAAATAAAGTAAAACAGTTCTTACAGCCTCCTGTCCTTCCACTCCCAGCAGTGCCAGTACCACCTCAGTGTGGGCTCTCTGGCCTGTTGCTGCCAGTCAGGCTCCTGCTTCTCAACAGCAGCCATACTGGTCCTATGAAAGCACAAGATTTCTGTACTGCTGGTCTCCTCCTGGCTCACTTTATCACCTGCTTTAATCTTTTGCTCAAAAGTAAATTTCTTCATGAACCAAATTATATTTACTCTGCTGTATTTCCTGTAGTACCAGGTACATTTAAAATACTGTATTATATATATATATATATATATATATATATACTTCTGTTTAGTCTTTCTCCTTCTTTATAATATTAGTTTCTCAAGGGCAGGACTTTGCTGTGTTCACTGATGCACCTCCAGTGCTTACAATAGTTTCTGACAGATAAATTCCTTCAGACTTCCTGAATAAATGAATTTTTGAAGAAAAATAGATCAGTGAACTGGATATGTACATTGTTTTCTTATATCTGGACATTTCCCAAAAGCCTAATGCACTCATGGGTGGGAATTTGGAAATGATTGGATTTGGGGGATATATAGTTGGCTTGCTATTAGATGGTGGGGTACGCTCTAAAAAAGCAGGTCACTGGAGGGTGTAGCCCAAAAATGTTTATCTCACTCTCTGCCCCCTTATTTATTCTCTGCTTCTCAAGCATCAGAAAGTGAAGCTATTTTTCTGCTATGACCTTCTGCCTTGCTGTCCTGCTTTGGAGCCACTGGACTATGGGCTGAAATCTCTTCAAACTTTGAGCCAAAATAAGCATCATTTCCTTTTAGCTGTGGGTGTCAGGAATTGTGTCTCATTGACAAGAAAGTAGCTAAGTCAGATTTTGGTACTACAGGAGTGAGGTCATTTCTGTGATACTATCTGATCGTGTGGTTTAGAAGCCTTTGGAGGTGGTTCAAAGGAATAGGTTGGAAAAATTCAAAGATGCCAGTTAGAAAAGAAGCCCTAGAATGTTTTAGGTTGAGCTTGATGAGAAATTCTGGTTAAAACTCGTAAGACCAGTACACTGATAGAACAGCAGCCAGTCAAAGCCAGGTTCATGAAGTTTTTGCTGAAAGCATGTGCAATTGAACTCAAGACCATGGGGTATAATAGTTTAGCAGAAAATTTGTCTATACTTTGCACACATCCTGAGACTTTATGGGAAACTAAGATTAAGGGTTGGGGGCTAATAAATCTGTCAAAGAAAATTTCAAGGCATCCCAACATTCAGCACGTGGTATGGATATTGTTTAGGGCTTTTAGCCAGCTCAACATTGAGAATCAAGAGCAAATGGCAAAGGTGAGTGATTTGAAATTTTCTGTTCTTCAGAAAGGAAGCACCTGTGAACTGTGGAGCAGAGGAGAGCTTGGTTGCTGAAAATTAGCATTTAAAAAACAAAACTGAGTTCTTTTACAACAGGGCAATAGGAAAGTTCCTTTGGGGCATGTGAGAAACCAGCAGGGCTCCACCCCTCACATGCTCAAACTTACAAAAGTGAAATACTGTACTTTGCTTTGAGAAGAAAATCCAAAGGAACACTACTCTGTGTAGGGCCACCTACAGAATTGATTCCCTGTGATTTGACTTGCAGCTCTCAGCCACGCGGGCACTCAGAAGCCTCGGTAACTTTAATTGTCTAAGCTGGTGCAGACCTTGGCATCATCCACATGGTGCTGTTTTACAGGGAGGCAGAGTGTAAGGGTTTCGTGCAGGGAGTCTTCTATCCAGACATTTGAAGAAGACCTGAGAGGCCAGGCAGCATGCTCCTGAGAGGGCAGTATATGAAGCTGTGAGAGTGACCAAAAGTGCAGTGGAGACCCAGAATGTTAGAGAAGCCAGGCATGTCTGAGGAGAGTTACAAGAGGAGAGAAACCATGGGGGTACAATCATTGGCCGTGCTATATGGATGGAACTACAAGTCCTTTGGAGTGCACATCTTGCTTTCCCTGGGTGCTGGACATGGAACTGTAAGATTTAATGTTTTCTCTTCTGGTATTTGGTTTGTTTTGGCCTGGTTTCTCTTTACCAATATCTCTTTTTTAATAAGAAAGTTTATTCTGTGCCATTACATGTTGGAAATGTTTAACTTTTTTTTTTTTTTTTAATTGGCTCACAGTTAGGAGTTTGCCTTAATCTCAGAGGAAACTTTGGACTTGGACTTTTCAGTAATGCTGGAATTTTTAAGATTTTTGGCAATTCTTTCTTTTTAATTAAGTTTATTGGTACATTTTAGCTATACATAATGATCACATTCATCATAGGGAATTTGTACCTGTGCATACTCTAAAGACTTTGGCAACTCTGAAAAATAGACTAGATGAATGTTTCATGAAGGGATGGATGTAAGTTTTTGGGGCATCAATATGGTATGTTACAGCATACTCTGATGTGCACAAAAGCCTCATGTGCTCATGGTCAGGCTTTTGGAAGGTAATTGAATTATTGGGGTTTATAGCTGATTTGCTTTGAAGTGATGGGAGAGTCTGAAATTGTAGGTCATTGGAATGTGTAGCCTAGAAGGTTTGTCTTCCTCCATGGATCCTCCTTTCACTCTCTGCTTCCTGTCTACACCATTAGCAGCTCTCCTTTGCCATGTCTCTCTACCATGCCTTCTTGCCTTCAATCCAGACTAAAACATGATCCAAAATAATCTCTTCCTTTAAACTGTGGATGTCAGGGATTTTTGTCCCAGAAACAAGGAAAATGACAAAGACACACAGCAAAGCATACAAAGAAAGGGGATTAGAAATTATAAAGAAAAAGAGATCTGGGGGAAACATGGAAAAGATGTCATATGAATATAATTGGAGTTCCAGTGGCCACAGGAAGCAAAAGAAGGGGTAGATGCTGTATCTAAGGTTGCAATGGCAAATAGAAACACAAAAATGAAATTCAGGTCAAAATAACTTTGTTCAAAGTGACCACAGCACATACAGCCTGTTGGACTCCATTACTAACATAACTATTTCCATCTATAAACAGGGTGTACACAGCATCAGTCAAAGGTTTTATTTTTAAGACTGGTCAGCTAGAGAGCAGTTCATCAGTCAATAGCAGGCAGTCAGGATCTGATGGGCCTAGCATAGTGGCCACATACATGGCAGGACTGCCAGTGTGGCATATGACACCTAGACAGTTAGACTGCTTCCAAAGGCGAGCTTGTCAGTTCTTGATCAGGACAATGGCTACTAGAGCATGCAGGCAAAAGGGGGGTGCAGCTCTCAGTGACTGGATTCAAATTTTTGTACAGATAGGGCACTGGGCACACTCAGGGGTTGACAGTCTGAGAAAGCATCTTTGTAGCCACATGTCATTTGCAGATTTTTGCCTTTTGCCAAAATACCTTTTAGCCAGTTTCCATGAGACATTGCAGCCAAGCTTTTGTGTCTTTCCAGAAGGCAGCTTGGATGTCATTAATCAGAAGTGCAGTGATGTTTTGTGCAGGGAAACTAGTGAGGTTAGCTGTGAGGGTATTTCCAAAGAGAGTAAACAAGTTGTTAAACCTCTGTGAGGTTGAGTCATTTAAGTTTTGAGTTCAGAACTAGGGTCTTTTCATTTAAAGTCAAAGAGGGATTGGCTGACAAGAGCCAATTGAAGGCTGAAGGAGGCATTCTTTAGGTCCAGGCAGGTGTACCAGCAGTCTGGGGGTGGCAGAAGACTGAGGCAATGTGTACGGATGGCATTCATGGTAATATTGTCAGCTCAAAGATTGTGAACTGGCTTTACAGTCAGGAAAAGTATTTTAGCAATTTGACAGTCTATAAACATTTTGAGGTTCTGAAACCTCTGGATGTGAGATGGAATTCCTAGAGCCTCTCATGGCATGGGATACTGTTTGCTCAGCGAAATGTGACCAAGCTGGAAGGGACAGAGAAACAGGCTCTGATGGAGAAAAGATGCTAGAGTCAGCCAAATCTGCTAGTTTCCCCCAAGTCCTTAATTTCTTGTGGCAGTTAAGTCCAAGTAAATTGCATCTTGACTCAGGATCTTCTCAGCTGAAGGCAAAAGGTACTGGCTAATGCAAGGAATGTCCAAGGAGAGGAAGACATCCTTTAAATGTAGACATGTAAACAAGGTGGCATCTGGAGCTAACAATCCAAAAAGGTGTATGGATTGGGAACCACAGCATTTGAGGTGATGGCTGCAATGTTCATGGCATGAAGATCCTGTACTTGCTGGTAATCTCCATTGGGTTTCCTTTTATTGGGAAGAGTGGAGTATTCTAAAGCAATTAACAGTCTGTCATGATCCTGAACTGCTTTAGGTGGTTGCCATGTGATATTTGCCTGTGTGCTCCCTGTGACATAGGACATGTTCAACAACAATGGCAGGTCACAGGATTCAGTCACTAAAAGAGCATAGTCAGACCTGGAGATGACTCTTCAGCTCATACGTCTGGGAGGAGAGATTTTAGAATTTCAAAATTGAGGTTATCTGTCTCAGGTTGATGCAGGGTTAAACAAGAGGGAGACTGACTGACTGACTGGGTGCCTTTAATTTGAATAAGTCTTTACCCAGAAGTGGTATGAGGCATTCAGGCATACATAGAAACTCATGTTTGGTGAGATGTTCTCTCAGGCTGCAAGTCTGTGCCTGGAAGAAAAGGTAAGTGGTAAGTGTCCTATTTGCTCTGGTGATGGTAACATTTTTCTGACAGAGGGGCCTTTTGAAGGCAAAGAGTTCTGTTCCATTGTCTACAGAAAGAAGGTAACCCTGTCTGGCCTAGCACATCAGACCAATAAAATTATCTGGTTTTGCTTGAAGTTTTTGAGAGTCTCTATCTTTTAGTGTGAATAGATATTTATTTTTTAGTGTCCATAGCTCATATAACTCACATATTAGTCAGGGCTTTGGCAGGCTTCTGGATAACAGTAGTAACTTTTGACATATTGTTGGGCTTTTGACCCCCTCTTTGATGCTTCTGAGAATGGTTCAACTGGGTTGCCTTTTTCTTTTAGTTCTTAGGCAGGACAACATTTGGGAAAGGCCAAGGTGACCCATTTATCACAGTTGACAGTCCAATTTTCCTCAGTCAAAATGTAGACATTTCTGTGTTGAACAGTCAGATGGAATTGCTGATAGTCATCTTGGGTGGGCATTAGATGACACTATCTGACCAAGATAAGCATGTGACAATAGGGTAGGTAGCTATAAAGCAGAAAGGTTTTTTTGTTTTGTTTTTGTTTTTGTTTTTTTTGTGGGGGAGAGGGTGTTGTGGCCAAATGCAGGCAATAACTGAATGGTCTGGAGCTGGTTCAACTGGCAGTAACTGTGGCAACTGATGAGGGGTATTTCATTTGCCAAAGGCGGACTTCTCAGGATAAATGGGCCTCTGGGAGCAGTAGCCTCAGGGAGCCATGCAACACCTTGATTTTATCTTAACTCCATAACCACCAGAAAATTCCTTTAAAAAATTTTAGGGAGCCTAGAATCAAGGACTGGGGATTTTGACTAATCACTTTCCATTTCTGGCTGCCTACATGTGTGGGGTATAGCCTTGAATGATGGTGCAACAGACAAAGGGTGGGTTCCACTCAGAATGAGACCATTCAGATGCCTTCTTGGTCATGCCCCCTGTGAGGATTTAGGCATACATTTAGCTAAGAAGTGTGCAAGACTTCTATTATGCCATATACAAGTTGCCACAGAACCACAGGTGAGGGCCCAATCAGCTACCTTGGTCAGTGTTTCCCAGTCTTGGCGCACAGACAAAGCAGCCTATGCCTTACAATGTCCATTGCATTCACTTCCATATTTATTCAGCAGGCATTCAGAGGCTAAACATTCCAACCCCCTTCCCTTGAGGTGACCCTGAATAATGAGAAGTGGTCAGACTCTCCTTCTGCTAGAGCTGAAGAGCACTGACAGGACTTCATCACAGGGGTCTTACCTTATCCAATGAATAGATGTCCTCCTCCCTTTTGGTTCCAATGTGAGCCACTCAATGGAAATCTGAGAATCCTCCTCCACATCTCCTAGGGAACTCAAGAAATCTCAAGGACATGCCTTCTGGTTGGGACCTGGAGAGGTCCCTACTTCATTCTCAAGGGCCATGGTCAGTCATCAAAGAGGTAGGCATGGTTGGTCTTCCCAGCTAACACACCAGATGCAGTGGCAAATAGGAACACCAAGATGACGCCCAGGATTTGGAGGCAGATTTATTTACAGGAATGGGCACTGACAGGGAACCAATCCTTATAAAAAAGTCAGGCTCAAAGGCTCAGGGAGGGAAGTTTTTATGGGACTGCAAGAAAGAAGCAGAGTACTTGACGGTCTTTGATTGGTTCTTATAATATCCATCATAGTGAACAGCTTTGCATCACAGTGATCAGCCATTTCTATGAAACAGGAGTAACAGGAACTATAACAGAAACTGGCTGGGGGAGCACATTTCCTGCTATAAGGGGTCAATAGCCTAGAATGTTCTAAAAATAAGGAAAATGTCAAGCCTCAGACTAAAAAGTATGACAAAATTTTGGCACCAGCCCATTCCTGTTAGCTCCATTCAGGGGCTATAGGGAGGAGAAAAAGAAGCCAGCTACTTCCTGTGAGTTGGTATCATGTGTGGGCTGTGGGAAAGACAACCAGATGCCAGCACCTCCTAGTGCATGGGCTGAGAGACAAGAAGAGACAAGGTCCCTCTCACCCCCAGAGTGGTCAGTTGATCCAGAGAAACAAAGGCTGAGATGATAGCTACTGAAGTAAAATACAATTCAATACTTGTATTGTTTAGTGTTTCATTGACATTGCAGGCCTAAAGCCAGTGATCAGATCATCTATTTAGAGGATAACAATATGCAGTATAGCATCTATTGGGGATCTCCTTTTGCAGGTGGTAGCCATTGTTAATTCCCAATTATCTTGTTTTAAAGCCCTGTATCATTTTCATTGTTTGATTCAGTTTTATTTTATTTTGTCTTGTTTGATTTTATTATATCTGATGGCATGGGCAGCTATTTCAGAGATAATGAGATATGTTATGGTAACTCTTTTGGATTTACTATTATCTTGTCTTGAAGTCTTGTATTGTGTTCACTGTTTTGTTATTATTGGTTCTATTCTGTTCTGCTTTGTTTGATCTTCCTGAGTCTGATGGTATGGGCAGCTATTTGGAAGACAAGAGGCATTATGGAAACCATTGTTGATTTCCTATTATCTTATTTTAAAACCCTGTATCAAATACTGTTTTGTTTTGATTGGTTATATTCTACTTCATTTTGTTTGGTTTTATTCTCTTTAAAATAAAAAATGTTTTAAAAAGTGTGACAAAACTTAAGCACTGTAAATATGAAAAACCAAAATTTGCACTCAAGCATGTTGGGGTGAAATAGACTTAGAGAGAAAAATCTTTAGTCATTCTTTGGATCACTATTTTGAAAGAAAGCATATTAAATAATTTTTTACTTCCACTCAATTCTGCTGTCCTTTGCTTTGATTTTCTTGTTTTGCAGAAACTCACAGGCCATAGAGACACAAGTTCAATAATAAAACTTGAAAGTTCATTGTTGGATAAAACGAGATTCTCAAAATATTAAGGATTTTTGAGCAACACATATTATTAACAAAAAAATAGAGGAAAGCAACTTTTTAGGCAAATAAGGTCATTTATTTATTAAAGATTCACTGCTTTATAAAGATGGTAAGATTCTACAAGTTCTTACCCTTCCATTTTTCAATTCTGTGGAGGCAGTGATACCAATGTAGTTTTTCATGGATTGCCCTGAGCCACACAACATGGACAAGTGTAGTGTACCCATTGCCCAAGGTTCTCTTTCTCAACAGCATCAATGTAGATGTAGAGAAAATAGTTGAAAGAAAGAAATCTCAAATGGTCTAGTTCACAGATCCTAAGCATAGCTATATGCTTTAATGCACAAGTAAAATTCAACATTTGCAGATTTTTAGCAGCTTATGTTGAAGGGGAGCAGTAGGTTGCCAACATTTTATAAGAAGAATAAGAAAAATTCAAATCAGTGCATCTAATAACAATTAGACAATTTTTTTTTTTTTTTTTGTACCAGCGATCGAACTCACAAACTTCCATTTGTCAGGCAGGCGCTTATGCCACTGAGCTAAATCCCCAGCCCCCATTAGACAATTTTTAAAGTGAAAACAGGCTGTTTTGCCATACCAGTGTACTGAATATAGAACAATACAATTTAGTGTCCATAGATACTTAAGGTTGAATATTTGGAGATGAGAAACTACGTAAACATACATATACACAGTGAAAGAAGTCAGTCTACATTTTGGATAAAAGTCAGTTGAAATGCTGACTTTGATATTTTGATAACCTTACAAAATGAGCAGTTCCCTGGTTAAAATGCTTATGTTCTCTTTTTAATGCCTGACTCCTCTTTCTTATAGAGTAGAAACAGCTTTGCAGCAAGAATATCAATGTCATTTGATAACTGTACAAAGTCATTTTGAAGACTTTCATCTGGGCCTGGGAAACACAGCTAAAGAGAACACTCAGACTAGCTGGCAAAATAGCTTTATGCTTAAAAAAGATCATTAAAGGAACATGCAAAATTTTGTTCTCCTGCTGATGAAGCTGTCATCTTAGTCAAATCAGGGTGGCATTATATTTATTAGATAGGAAGATGGAAGCAGAAAAGAATAGAACAGAAAAGTTATCCAAGGTCATTTTAGCACCAATGTTGAGAAGGGAATGACTTGAGTAGGACAGAGAGACAGTCTGAAACAGAAGAAAGTGTGTTTATGTGGAGATTATGATCTCAAGAGAAACCAGGTTGAGTCTCAGACCACCTATACCAAATCTCAAGTCTTACTCCAGGCTGGAAACTGGATGGAATGTTTTAGTACACAAGTACAATGGGGCTGGAAAGACCACTCCCCTCCTCTTACTTAAGTTGTGGCAACACCCCAGGGTCAATCCTACTTCCATTGTTTTAAGAGGGGTAAAACATAAAATAACAAAGAACCAGGCCGAAGCACGAGCATGTTCAATCTCCTGGCCTGGTTATCAGTAAGCTTTTCCACACTGGAACCTTATCAAAGATTCATAAATATAGACTGTGTCTCCTATCTGTAATTTAATCAGAGTGAATTCTGGGTCATGCAAGCTCACTGAAAGAGCCTGAGGGGAGTCAGCATCCTGTCAATCATTCTTGTCAATCTTATTTAAAGATCCAATGAGAAGCATCCTGCCTGGGGATTGCTTCCTTAAATATCTGAGAGCCTGACTTATCTCTGTATGCTGTGCTTTTTATTTTCCTGTTGTCTTGGCACCACGTTTCTGTTCATCCTGTTTTTGTTGGTGCAAACTTGCCCTGCACACATCTTTGCATGATATTCAATAAATATAGCTGCTTTCCTTTTACCATTGGACATGCCTTTGCAATTCTTTGTTCATCATACCCGAGTCTGTCTTCTGGATTCATCTTACTCCATGTGACAGATAGTACAAAAGACAGAGCCAGTAAAATAGTGTGACCAGAGGCATGAATATTACCATTAGAGGGTCCCTAGGATGAACCTAAAAATGCTTTGAAGACACAAAGCTACAATGGAATGATCTCACAATTTTGGTAAAATTTATTAGCTAGCCTATTCCCATATTATAAGCCAGATACTGTATTAAATTCTTTCCATGTACTATCTCATTTAGTCCTCACAAAAGACTAGAAAACAAGTTCTCCTACTATCCTAATTTACAGAGGAGAAACCTGAAGTTGATTTTATTTCCTCAAAATTACAGTGAGTCAGTGGCAGAGCTTTCCTGAGCTGTAAGACGTGTCTTAGCAAGGACGTGCACTGACTGCAGTTGACCCGGAAGCACCTGAAGAGTACTGCACTTCTCAGCAATTGTCTTGCTACCAGGCTCCTAATTGTGCTTAAAAATTAGTATAACAAGATGTCAACAATTAAATGTTAACCCAGGTACCCAGACATACTCATCCTGGCATAATAAAAAGTTACTATTACAGACCTCTAAGTTACTTAGAAATATTATAGGCAGTCAGACGGGGATCGGCCCTTAAAAGAGTCAGTAAAACTGTGGGTGGAGGCACATTCTTTGAAGGTCAGGCTTCAAGAAAAAGATGAAATGACTACACCTACTTCCCCAGGGATAAACAATGATGATTGATATTCTAAGTAGGCATCAGTCACCTGGCTAGGGACCAAGACCTTGGTCCATCCCTTCCAGAAAAATTCCTGGTTCCTTAACCCAAACCTTCCAAAAAAAGCTCTTGCTCTTTCTGTGCATACTTGCTGCATGACTTTCTTCCCCACTGGATAAATATTACCTAAGCAACTGTACTTATAATCCTATTGGTTGATCATAGTTTTGTCCCATCTCATACTTTATGATTTTATATCTTCCTCACTATTTTGCTCCAAACTTCATCTGATAAGTGAGATGATGGGGCAACCCACTTTTTGGGCCCTCCTTCTGTTTCTCTTAGAGAGAAATTATCTTTCCCTCAATAAACGTTTCTTACTCTTAACCTTCATTGTTCTTTAGACTCCATTCTTTCTTTGATTTGGGGGTACATAAACTCAGTGCATGAGGCAACTATCAAGTTCAGAGTTATAGCATTTCTCTTAAATTATTTGGATTATTCAAGGCCCCATATCAGAGTTAGGCCAAAATGTATAATTTACAAAGAAATGACTAATAGACATTTCTATATCTCTGATACTTCTTTGTTTGATCAAGTCTGAAAATTACTCAGGGAGTAGAGAGGAATCTGAGATTATGAACAAAACAGATTATAAAACTCTCATAATATAGGTAATGCCAGTTTTTCCTAGTCCCTTATTTTAAGTTTAGTAATAACGGAGCTTGAACTGAGTTACTCTAAGAGCCTGATACACCTTCTCTGCAGTTTGGGAACTGGAGCTAGAACCCCATGTGCTAAATAACTATGTTATCACCTATACTGGATGTTAGTTATATACAGAACTTTCCCGTGGACTAAACATGGGCCACATGGAGAGGTGGTCTACTCTAAATGAACCCCTGAGAAAGAGAGGTCTCTAGTATCAAAAGCCTGAATTGTCAGACCATATAGAAGTACAGGGTGGAAAATCATGAGCAGCAAATGAAGGCCTCAGGTTAGGTATGGTAGATGATCAAAAGGGGCTCACAAAGAGCCCCAAGGAAATACTAAAATGTACACAATATGAAAATATTCATTTTAATCCTCTACCAGGTCAAAGAGCACAAATAGAAGAAAAATCCAGATACCATCATAAGAGGAGGTTTTTCCATAGATCTCTTGCATTCTTTTTCCCTTCTAATCACCAGTCCAGTGGCATCTAAAAAGTAGCAAGTACAGTAGTCAAGCATGTTGTAGCTTGGCATAACTGATGCCATGTATTTGACCCAAAAGAGTGAAAAATTACTCAAGGTGCAAGTTCCATGAGAAAAGCAGAATGAGCTGCACCCACAAGAAAAAAAATTAACTTGCTGAACAAAGAAGCAGAATACAGGTGTCAACCAAAATTAATATATGATTCTAGCTAAACTGTTTCCAGCAGGATGTCTAGCTTTGTAGTTTTCTGCTATAAATGCCCTGTAACCCTCCAGTTTGAGAACACTCGTTTTGACTCTGAAACAGGGGACTAAGGGTGGTCACTGAGCTCAGCTAATAATATTCCAAAATTTATCAGTTTGGCTGCTTGGATTCCTATATTGTTTATGAACCCAGTTCAAAGCATAGCCCTCAGCCTGAGGTGACCATCTGCTGAACCAGGTGTTCTGATTAATTGTGGGAGAACATGGAGAAGTCTTTCCTTTGAACAAAGTATTGATTCATCTTGGACTGCACACTACAATTCTCTGAGTTTAAACTTAGACTATGCATTATTTATGAGTCAAAAGAAAAGTAACTCAGTGGTAGGAAAAAGATCTATTCTGAGTGAATAAATAGTAAAGAAATCATTGAAAACACACACACACAAAAATGTTTTGGGTTTATCTCCTATGAATTGTATGACAGTCATGAGTTTCACTCTACCAGCACCTTCCAGTGAACCATATCAAAAACAGACAGCACACATGTACATAAAGAATCTCAACCCTGAGACTTCCCATATGAGAAAATGGGAATTCGTGCAAGAGATGAAAACTTTGAGGGGCAGTAGGAATAAATGATTCCAAAAAAAATTCATTCTATCAATCAAATTTTTCCCATCAAAGGAGAAAAATCCATTTCTAAATATTTCTGACAAAAAAACAGTGTCATTAAAACAAGTAACACTCAGTGGTTACTACATATAAGTCATTATGTTAATTCTTTTACATAAATTATTACTTTAAATTTGCACAATTATATTATGTGGTAAGTGTGGATTTTTTTTTTTGTTTAAGGTAAGAGATCATCAAACAGAAATAAAAAAGTCTCACTCAACAAAGTGGTAGGCTAAGTGTGGTGGCTCATGCCTGTAATCCTGGTATTCAGGAGGCTGAGGCAAGAGAATCACCATGAGTTTAAGACTAGCATGGATTACATAATGATTTCATCACAACCCTGGACTATATGGTGAGGGCCTGTTTCCAAAAAAGAGAAAAGCCAAAAAAAGTGATAAAGAGAAGCATGTATTCAGAGAAAAGAAGACTAAATCTTGCCTATCACAATGGAGGAAGGCATTAGATATAAGTTAATATTGAAATTGTAATTTTTTCTGCATAAAAATGATGCATGGCTATTAAACAAATGGAAAATGTAGAAAGCAATGAAAAAGAAGTTTTAATTTAATTAACATAGAATACATGACTTGATAAATTTTTTAACTAGTAACTATCATAAAGCTTAATTTTCATAATTATTCTTCAAACTTAGATTTTAATAAATTTTTAGTGTTGTACCTTATTGGTAAATGATTTAGGATTTTGAAATATCTTGTTAATTTAACCCAACTCCTTTTGCATATAAAATACTGGCAGACAACAATCCTTAAACAAAAATCCTTGTATATTCCTATTATGGAGAAGGTGTAGCCATCAGCTTGCCTCAAGTTATGCTGCAAAGACAATAACATTCCAAATTCTGTGGCTTATAAAGCCAAGGGTGAGGGGAACTTTCTAAATTTGTTGCCTTGTTCATATTTCACAGTGGATCATCTGATCCACTATACAATGTTTACCTCCTAGATCAAGGCTGGAGAAGAATCCCTAACAAGACCATTACTATTTTCATAGAAAGAAAAAGAAAGACCACAAAGTCATGAATTGGTCCTGAAAGCTCTTGCTAAGAAATTGTACCCAACCCTTCCTTTCATATTTTATTGACCAAAGCAAGCCATATAGACAAACTGCTATTAATTCTCTTTCAGGGAATTGGGGAATCCTCTAGGGATGATCCTAGAAGGAGGAGTAACAATTTTGACAGTAATGCAATCTCCTACAGGTGGTTAAGTATTTATTTGCATCTAAAAGAAGAGAAAGGAGTTTTTCAGGCAGAGAAATGCATAAAGAGCAGGGAGTAACATTGCAGAACATTTATATCATGTGCAAAGACAGTGAGTGAAGGAACAGCTCATGTCTTGGGAGCAACAAATCCCATGCGGCTGGCCGTGTGAATAGAAGAAGTTAGTGAGGTGTACCAGTGAAAAATGAGACCACAGAGGACTTCTTATGTCACTGCATCAGTCAGGGTTACCCAGATGGTCTAATTAAAGGAGATTACTGAGGATAGTAAATAAAAGATTTACAAATGTGTAAAAAGGCATTAAGAGAAATAACAATGATTTTTTTAAAAAAGTAGCCTTGGAAAAGGAATATTTGAAAGCTCTTACCACTCTAGTTCTAAAGAGGCAATGGAGACAGTAATTCTAATGGGCCAAAGAGGCTCCCCTGTGTGCAATGCCACTCACAACAGTAGCTACCTATGAGAGAGAACCTCTCCATTCAGCAGGAGCCTTGCCTTAGGAAAGGGCTATTGACAACCTGAATGAGCGAATAAAAGAGATAAAACACTACCCTGCTTTCTTCCCATGTTCCAACATTCTGCCAGGGTGTCCCTCTGGCTGACCCTATGAGAAACAGGAGGACAAGGGGCCATACAGGTCAGTATCCAGGACAAAGAGACCACAGTCAAACTCTGGAGACAGAGGTACAGTAGTTCTGGAATGTTAAATGGAAAATATACCTCAGAGCTGCTCTATGCTAAATAATTTATATGAAGCTGCATTAAGGCAGCAGTGCCTACAATGAATCAAATGGAAAAAACTCAGAAAACATAACACTAGACAGAATTTAGTAACCTACTGAATGCTGAAAATATTGAGCAAGTAGGTAATTCAGAAGGAGAGAGAATTGTTACTGAAAAAGTTGGGATGGGGAGAAAATAAATGACTCTAGTCGATGACACCTTTGAATCCAAAAGAGAAATGTCCACAAAGCAGCTAGAAGCATGAATCTGGGAATCAGGAGGAGGGAGAGGAAGAAGGATGGAGCTCTGAATGTTACTCATTGTTGGTCTTCATGATGAATGGATATAATTTTTCAAGAAAAGCACATAGAAAGAAAAGCAAATAGATGAAGCTAGGGACCTATGACTGAACAAAAACCAAACCTCTTGCTTTCCACTACTCCAGAAAAATAGCTGTGTCTTGGATGCAATGAGAAAAATCCTTGGAAGACATTAACTATAGTGCACATAAAATGGCAGCTCATAGTCATGTATCCTACATGACCAGGGCAACCTCAAGCTGCAAACTTGGTTTAAAGTGGGAGTTGTCCTGGCATATTTCAGAAGCTGCTATGGTCTGAAATTTGTGTCACCACAAAAATCATGTTGGAATCCTAACCTGCAAGGTGATGATAATAGAAAGTGGGCCTATGAATGGGCTGAATGCTCATAAAAGAATTACAATCTCAATGTGATAATACCATCCACAACAAGCCAACAGTCAACAATATATTAACTGGTCAAAAACAAACTTTACTCTAAATTCAGGTACAAGACAAGGATGCTAACTATCACTTCTCCCATTCAATATGGTTCTGGAAACATTAGCCAGAGAAATTATACAAGATAGGAAAATAAAAAGAATCCAGATAGGAAAGGAAGAAATTAAATTATTACTTGTTGGTGACATGACACTCTATTTAAAATACTCCAAATGCTCCACCAAAAGACTCCTATATTTAATAATCAAATTTTGCAGGATAGCAAAGTAAACACTCAAATATCAACAGCATTCCTGTACACAAATAACATACTAAGAGAAATAAACAGGGAAACCATACCTTTCATAGTAGCACCAAGAAAAATGAAATATTTTGGAAACAATCAAATAAAGGAATTGAAAGACCTATACACTAAAAACTACAGTAATCTGAAAAAGAAGATTGAAGATTAGATATTAGATATTAGAAAATAAAAAAGATATTCCCTTGTTTTGAATAGGCAGAACCTATAGTGAAAATGGCCATCCAAATATGTTATACGGATTTAAATGCAATGTCATTCAAAATATAAATCACATACATCACAAACTAGAGAAAACAATTTTAAAATTCATACAGAACTAGAAGAGACCTAGAATTAAAAAAAACATTTCAGCGCAAAAAAAGGCAGTAGGCATCAAAATCCCTGATTTGAAATTATACTACAAAGCTACAGTGATTAAAAACAGCATGGTACTGTGGGAAAATCACAGTAACAACAACAAGAAAATAACAGACCTGAGGGTCAATAGAACAAAATAGAAAATGCAGAAACCATTTCAACCACACTTAACTAACTTATCTTTGACAAAAGAACGAACATCTTCACTGAAAGAAAGCCTGTTTAATAAATGGTGCTGGGAAAATTGGCTTTCCACCAAAGATTAAATCTAGACCCATATCTCTCACTATGCACTAAACTAAAATTGAAGTGGATCAAGTATCTAGATATTGAAACAAAAACAGTTAATCTGTTGGAAGACAAACACAAAAAAATTAGACACCCCCAAATTAAAAAAAAAATCCAAAAATGAAAATCCGAAAGACACTTCTCAGATGAAGTACAAGAAGACAATGAATATAGTGAAATATGTTCAACATCACTGGTCATTCTATACACGCAAATTAAAACCACACTGAGACTTCATCTCACTCCAGAATGAATGGCTATTATCAAGAAATCAAACAACTAGTTCTGGTAAGGCTTTAGGGAAAGAGGAGCTCCTCTACTATTACTGGGAGTGAAATCAGTGCAACCAATATGAAAGTCAGTATAAAGATTCCTCACAAAACTAAAACTAGAGGTTTTGTGTTCCCTTCCATAATATCTTCCCAAAAGCATTAAAAATATCATACCACAGTGATACATACATATCCATGTTTATAACAGCACAATCTGTAATAGTTAAATTTTGGAAACAGCTTAGATGCTCATCAACTGATAAAGGAATAAAGAAAATGTAGATTTCATATGCAATGAAATGTTACGCTGCCAAAAAAAGATAATCTTGAAACATTTTTCAGTAAATGTATGCACCTTGAGCCCATACTTTTAAGGTAAATAAATCAGACACATATGTTTAAATATCTCATTATTTTTCTTGTAGGAGAAACCAAAGGCACACATAAGGGCCAAAATGGGTGACAGATATTAACAAGTATGTAGAAAATGTTCAAATAGGAAGGAGAATGGGGGCAGGGTGAAGAGGAAAACAGAATATAAGGGGGGGGGGGAATGGAAACAAAGCTTTTATAAATAAGGATGGGAAGAAGGGCGGAAGGGAGGAGAGGAGAATCGGGGAGAAAGAAGGATCGAGATGGATTAGATACAGGTACAAATTCCCTATGATGAATGTGATCGTTATGATCATCAAAAATGTGCTAGTAAAATTATTTTTTAAAAAGAGAGCAATCCAAAGGACTTGCTAGATGTCTCCATGTGAGGACACAGAGAGCAGGTGAAGTCTATGAGTAATAGGCCCTCAGCAGACTGCGAATCTGTGTGAGTCTTGATCTTGGAACTAATGCTCCTGGAATCATACAAAATAAATGTCTCTTGTTTACAAGCCCCCAATCTAAAATATTTTGTTATAGCAGCCTGAAACTACTAACTCAGAAGTCAGTCTATGTCCTGTCCAGAAGAAAACACTATGTGCCATGAACCAAATTACAAATTTACTTATAAGTTGAATCCCTAATCCAACAATATGATGGTATTTGGAACTGGGGCCTTTGAGATGCAAAAAAATAAAATGAGGTGATCATGGGAGAACATGGTGAGTAGGTTCCCAGCTGCAAAACAAGATGCCCCTGACAAGACACTGAATCTTCTCACACATTAATCTTAAGACTACCCCTCATCCAGAACTATAAGAAATATCTGTTACTTATGCTGCCCTCCAGTCTATGATATTTTATCATCATAGCCCAAACTAATGTATCATAATTCCAAGTCATAATTCCAGGTCAGTGAGGATTACTGTGAGTATTTTCAGGACAGTGAATTAAAATGAGATTTTTAAAAAAAAATAAGAAAAGAATTAGCAGGAAAAACTAGGAGTAAATATTAGACTTTGGAATTATTACAAAGAGATTATGGAACTACTGTTTTTACTATAGCAAAGAAACATGCTTAGAAATATAAAGTAAAATAAAAGGTCAATTCTGACATCAGGCCAGGCTCCAACATCTGGATGAATGCTCAGCATTCACTCAGAGCCACTCTGCTGAAAGGAGTCCCCTCTAGTCTCTGTAGGGCCCTGGGATCCACTGATACCACTGCAGCACATTAAAATCCATAGTCTTCTGCAGGTAATATCAAAGACACTCTCCTATTGGCCAGCACTAGTTACGGCTCCCTTGATGGGGGCTGTAGATTCCACAATTCAGCAGCCCCAAGCTGTACATCACCTCCGCATAGATAGAGCAAAGCCTTTTACTCCCTATGGACAACCACCCAACCTTAAGTAGCTCAGACCTGACTACAGTATAGATATAGCCTAAAAAATAAGTAAGCTCCAAATTGCTTTTGGTTTGACAGGGTTACCTTGATCCAGCTAGTAGAAAAATAGGAAGTTTTTTTCTGCATGGAACATCATTGTCTATTCGCATAATAAAAGTTCTTCTGTTTGCCATCAATAGATTCACTTTCAATGTTGGAGTGGTTGTATAAATTCTATCATTTTTTAGTTTGAGTAGAAATCACACAGACTTGGCACATGTCAGGTACCCAGTATTTACTGAACAAAGGAGTGAAGAATAAAACTTTTGAAATAAAGTGGAGAGAGATTACATCAGATTGCAGCCAGACAGTATCTTAAATCCATTTTATTTCCCTGAATATTTTATACTACTGTTTTCCTGAAACTTTAATTGTTGAAAATATTTTGTCAATAACTGTAATTGCAATAATTTCAAATATTGTGGTGGGTTTACACAGGAAGAAACTTACCCTTTTGGTTCTGTTTATAACCCACATTTATATTTACCTGCACTGTACACACAAAAATCTGCCAGGAAAGAGAATATTAGACATCCACCTCTTAGAGGATCCCAACAAAAACTTCTGAGAAGCTTTTTGTGCTGCCCGAATTCGTTCATTTAGGATGAACAAAAGGTTAAGTTTGAAACTTAAAACTGATTAGAAATTATAAATAGATAAATAAGAGCTGTCTTCTCATCACTTTGTTTCTTTTGACACATATGGCCAAAGAGAGAAGTGTGCATGAACACCACATTTTGTCTTTTCTTTTTACTATTTCAATAGTGCTAGATTGAAAAAAAAATGCTAAATTGTAAGAAAACCTAAAATAGCTAGTAAAGTAGTAAATGTGAAACTCCTTCCCCACAGAAATTACTAGAATACAGTCTGTGAGGGCTTAAAATGAATAAAATTTAATAACAATTTCCTTAGGTGGTAAACAGTCCAAGAAAAGAATAGAAAATAGTGAAAGCAGAATATTTCAGAAAAAAGAACAATGATTTGGAAGATCCCACAAATGACTACATAAACACAGTAACAGAAATTAAAAATCCTTACTGAAGTCATACTAAAGACAGGAATGACTCTCTCTCAAGAAAAAATCCAAAACTAAAACCAGACTAAGAGTAACACTATATGCATTAAACAAATAATGTACTAAAATTAAACTTTCTCATGGTAGTGAAAAAGTATATAGAAATAATTAAATGGGCATGAGTCCCAAAATACATACAGGAGACTCTAATGAGATGTAATGGTTTAAGAATTGCAGTACATCAATTGAAGGTATAAAAAAAAGTACTTAAAGACATGTATAAGGAAGTACACACAGTCATATAGTGGTTCAGGAGACAGGCATAGTGAGACAAAATTATTTATCCCAATGAGTTTACTCACCAGATTTAATAAACCTATTGGTCAGGCCCTTAGATAGTAATCTATGCTTTGAGAACAACTGAAAACTTTGGCCTTCATCTGCATGGTTAAAGAAATGCAAAATAGTATCCTTGAAAAATAGCTTAAAAAAAATGACACCAGATTTTTTATTTCTTTGCTCATGAGGACCTATTATTTAACTAGAGAAAGATGATTTTGACATCCTCTGAGGGTAGAGTAAAAGTTGATTTCAGTTGTGGTAGGAAGGCTTCAGGCTTACTCTAAAGTGAATGATCTGGAGAGATTTACACCACTGAAATGTAAAGCTGGAGAAAAAAAATGTCTTCTATGTAAATTTTCCACATTACCATAAAAGCTTACAGTTAGCAGTAAAACGGTAACCAATCATCTACTTATTCAACAATGAGCATAAAACATGAGAGCATAATAAGGCCTTACTGGATTAGACTATCAATTCCTCACTGTGGGCTTTGTCACCAAATTCCCATGGGAAATCCTGTAACAACATTACTTTCTTCTCAGCTCCCCTATTTATATATTTTAATCATTTCCCCAGAATCCCCTACAGCTTCTTGAAATAATGGTATACTACTTTTGATGTATGAATGTCATTATCCCAACTTTTCTCAAATTTACCTCCATAAAATTACAAAAGGAGCTGTTTCTATTTTTTGAAACTGAACACTTACTACCTATTATATGTCCTGTCACTCTGCTGATTGTTTTATGATATCAACCAATCCCCCATTTAATAAGAATCCTTCCAAGACAAATTCATTTTTAAGGTTTATCTTCAAACACTATATTTCTTCAACTCTATTTTTTTATTATTATTATTTCCCAAGCCTGAAATTTCTAAGTAAAGCTAAGTCCATCTTAATTTTCTGTTGACAAATTTCTGGAAGAAACATAAAGCACTCTGCTCTACACTTCTGGTTCTTTTTCTGTTGACATTTGGTAAACTTTATCACACATCCTGAGAACCTGCATTATGTCATAACCTAGTTTTTGCCTAGAGAGAAATAAGATATACAGGAAAACCAAAGGAAACAAAAAAAGCTCAATGCCTCTGAGTGAAGTTTTCATCCCACAAATTACCTATTTTTTTCTCATAATAAAAATTCACCTTTATCGATATATTATCTATTACAGGTACTCAGCACAAAGCTTTATCTCCATCATTTATTTAATCCCCCCAGCCTTATGGGTACTTACAAGAACTTCCAGAAAATTTTAAGTGTTTTATACATAGTATACCATTTAATCATTTAAATAATGACACTAATGACATAGGCATTTTATTAGTGTCATCCTTAAAGTTAACAAAACACAAATTTACAGACTAAGGTGATAAAAACCCCAAAATTTTAACTTGAGGTGATCATGCTATTAACCACTCTAAACTGCTTCATTTATCAAATGATAAATAAATAAATGGACAAATTAATGAGGAATAGCAAATGCCTGATAAAATAACTGCACCTAATAAAAATGTTATGGCTGCACTATAGGGAAGCTGGGTTGTACCTTCAAACCTGTATTCAAGCAATCACTGTACCAATTAACAATTAGTCCTCTTAGTCCTAGCATTTTTTAGAATTATCAGCCCAAACAATCAACCTTCTGTATTAGCTGCAATATAGGAAAACTGGGTAATACCATCAAAGCTAGATTATTTTATCATTAGAAGTCCTCTTAGTCTTAGCATTCTTTAGATTTAATGGCCCAAATAATTAATTCAAAAGTGTTTGCTGGTTTTAAAACTTAAAAGATCAGGGGCCAGGGATATAGCTCAGTGTAATAAGCCTCTGCCTGGAAAACATAAATGCAAGGTCCTAAGTTCTACTCCTGGTACAAAAAAAAAAAAAAAAAAACAAGACCTAATAAAAAATCTGACGTTTTTTTGACATTAAAAACATTCTCATTAGTTTTTTTATTTAAAGAAAAAAAAAAGAAACAGAAAGAGGGTAGAAATAATATATAATTTTTTAAAAAAACAAAACCAGTAAGAAATCACTAGTTGATAATTACATATTTTCCTCCTGGAAATAGTTGTTCAAGTTATAAAAGTAAAGCATACAAAGTGGACATTCAAACAGTAAGACTGCAATCAGTTCTGTTCTTCTATCTAACAAAAACGTAGTAATATGGCATCAATCCTACATACCCAAGCATACATGCAGTACATGCAGTTATATCTTTTAGAATACATTATTTTCCTCTTTTTTTTTACAATAGTTATAATCAATTCTCATAAACTGTTTAGAAGTTCTACACATGTATAAGTCTCTACATGTATAGCTAGCCTTTCTGCATTAGAGGGAAAAACAAATCAACACAAGTCAACAATACAAATTCCTAGAGAAATACAAAATGAAGAGGACATACAAAACCACAATACTAGGTGACCTACGGTAGTTACTATGACATCTCTTGTTGTTTTCAGTAAAATTGTCTATATAATCAGGCATAGTATAATTAAACATAGGAGTACATAGCACTATTAATAAAAACCAAACATTGGAGACATTATAGGATTTCAAAGGTAATTAATAA
Source organism: Hydrochoerus hydrochaeris (assembly GCA_004027455.1). NCBI lineage: Eukaryota > Metazoa > Chordata > Mammalia > Rodentia > Hydrochaeridae > Hydrochoerus > Hydrochoerus hydrochaeris. Next base: position 85,761 of record PVLA01006188.1, on the reverse strand, counting down.
TCAAACCAGAATGGGTATCCTATTGAATCTTGTCATCTTCAGAGTAGTTGCCTCTACTCTCAGACTTGTTACTCTCAAGCATGCCAGATTCAAATAAAATCAGTCAAGACAAAACAGTGATATAGCCAATCTTTTTTGTCTCATCTCTGCTATGCTATTTTTCTATTCTTGTTGTTTACTTTTCTCCTTCATTTAACTGTCTGCCCTTTTCATTGAGGCCTTTCTGCCATTGTTCCTGGAATCCTGGTGATTTTCTCCTCTCTCTCTAGAATGTGCTTTAGTATTCTTTTCAGGATTGAATTGGTGGTCATGAACTCCCCCAGTTTCTCTTTGTCATGGAAATATCTTGTCTCTCCATTAATTTTGAGAGACAGTTTTGCAAAGTACAGCAGTCTGGGTTGGAAGTTATTTTCTTTTGCTCCAAGCTCTTCTTGATTTGATAGTTTGCATTGAGAAGTCCACTGTGATTTTGATGAGTTTACCTTTATAGGTAATCTGTTTCTTTTCTCTGACCGCTTTTAACATTCTGTTCTTGTGATGCATTTCTGGAATTGTGATTATTATATGTCTTGGTGTAGATCTGTTTTGGTTGTAGCTGGCTGGAGTTGTGTATGCCTCATATATCTGAACATCACTTTCATTTCCTATGCTTGGGAGGTTTTGCTTAATTATTTTTGTGAATAGTGTTTTATTTCATTTGTATTTTTCCCTGCTTCTTCATTCACATTTTTTATTCTTAAGTTATAAATCCTCTTGTCATCTTCCAGCCTTTGTATCATTACTTCCTGGTTCCTTGTTATTTTTAAGAGTTCCTTCCTTTCACAATCATATATTGCAAGTCTATCTACAAGTTTTGAAAGTCTGTCTTTAGTTTCTGTTAAGTTTTGCCAGCTTTCAAGGGAGTTTTTAATTTCCTGATATTCTCTTTGGATCTGTTTCATGTATCCTAGATTTTGTTTATATTCTTCATCAAAGGCTTCTCTCCTTTCTCTGGGTTCCCCCATTCTTCTATTTGTGGCTTTTTGAGGAGTGCCCAGCATTTCTTTTATTAATCTTCTTATATCTTGCTTCATCTGAGTTAGAATTTCAGATTTAAATTCATCAATAAGGTCACAAAAGTATTTCTTCATTTCTGATGAAGCCATGTCTGATAGTGCATGTTTGCTGCCCTCAGTCTCCTCTGTATTTACCTCTCCTAAGTCCAGGGTCGGTGGTTGGAGCCTTTTTGTTGTTTCTCTGTCTTGTCATGTTTCTGGTTTCTTTCAGACAGGTGAATGGTGGCGGTCTCAGGAAAAACTATTGCTTATAGTTTTTCTGTAGCATACTGGCTAGGGCAGTGCTGCTCTGTTCTGTTTGTTGTTGTTCTGTGAGGTTCATGCAGGGGCGATGTGGGCAAGTCCCTCCCATCTAGGACAGTGAGTGTCTTCAGCATATCAGGGTGTGCCTGAAGATGTCACAGGTTTGGAACAGCGTCATCCCTGGATATTGGGTCCTGATCAGGGACATGGCCCAGCCCAAGCAGATTCCACCAATCTGCTTTGGGCCAGGAGCTGCTGACTGTCACCGCCTCAGTTGTTGATTCAAGCCTGTCTTGCCCAAATCCAATATGCTGTCTAGCTGTTTATCCCGCTCTGGGGAACCCAGTTCCCAGCACTCACCAAAGTCCATGCAGCATGGTTTGCCATTTCACTCCCTGTTGCAGCACCTCCTCCTGCCAAGGGTCCCAAGCTCACCAACCCCTGCTCTCAGCGTGGATGTGACCTCAGTTTGATCATGAGTCACCTGGCTCTCAGATGCTCCCAGTACAGCAGCAGGAGCATGCCCAGCTCCAGTCCTCCATCCATGCTTCTTCTTTTTTTTTTCTTTCCTTTTTTTTTTTTTTGTGCCAGGGATCGAACTCACAACCTCGCATTTGCCAAGCAGGCACTTACACCACTGAGCTAAACCCCCAGCCCCCTTTTTCTTTTTTTTTTTTTTCTTTTTCTTTTTTCTCAGTTTCTTCCTTGGTCATGAGAATTCCTCTCTTTTCATCTGGCCTTCTTCATTCTAGCATCTGGGTTGTTTTTGTCAGAGAAACTTTCTATCATGCTACCTATCAATTGGCCATCTTTAGTGTCTCCATTCTCTTTAAAATTAGTAAGATTTGGTGGTCTTGTATTTTCTATTGAAGGGAAATACTCATCCTAATCAAAGAGAAAAATACTGAAATTCTCAGCAAAGTAGTGGATATAAATTAGTTCAACTTGTATAATACCACTATGAAACACATTAAACACAACTAAAATCAAAGAAATGTACATGCGTCAGAAATAAACATTTAAGAAAATGTTGAAGTCATTACCAAATTAATTTCCTAATAGACATTCCTTTAACTCATATTTGCTCATTAACTGCCTATGTGTATTTCAAGAAAGTATACTACATGAATTATTTTGTTACCTAGTTGCATTTGAGTAATAAAAATAGACCCTATGGAAATTTAAAGAAGCAACTTCAAAAATAAAAGATGAGTTGGGTATAGTGATCCTCACCTATAATCCCAGCATTTGGGAGATCTATACAGGAGAATCTTGAGTTGAAGGCCAGACTGAACCAAAAAGAGAAGCTCTGCTTCAAAGAGAAGGACAGGAGAAGAAAAAGAAGGAGGAAGAAAAGGAAGAGTAAGAAAAGGAGATAAAATGTTCAGGGTTATCTCATCTGTATATCCATTTAATGGGTTGAATGAGCACCAAACATGTGTGAAGCCATGTGCAATATTTTAAAGGCAATTAAAATCTGGTGAGGAGACAAGTTTTCTGAAAGAGGGAAGATTACTAAAACAGTATGATTACTGAGCAGGTATAAATTTACAGAGCACCCTGTATGAACTATGTACCGTGTTAGGCACATTGGAAGTGTAAATAAACAAGAGACATACTCTTTAGCCTCAGGAAGTCTTCAAAGTGGAAAACATTATCTATAGAAGTCTTAATCTATAAAATTCATGAATATAACTGTATTTCAATGTAATTAGTTCTTTGCAATGGTATGTATTTTAAGAGTTTCAACCTCTTACTCTTAAACCAGAACATGATGGCACATGCCTCTACTTGGAAGGCTGAGGCAGAAAGATTACAAGTTTGAGGGCAGCCTGGAAAACTTAGTGAAGTCTTATTTCAAGCTGAAAAGAGTTGGAGATGCAGCTCAGTGTTCAAGTGCTTGCCCAGCATGGGCTACTTCCTGGGTTTAATCATGGACATGCTCTTAAGACTTACTGTATAACTCTGCATTGTGAAATGTCTATAGCATTTAAACAATTTACATTCCTACAATTAAGCTACAGTTCATATATATTATGTGATAAGTGGCATCCCAAGAACATCTACTGTAGGACCACCCTTGACCTGTCAGGCTAGGAACATTTTACAATATAGCAGTATCAGTCTCCATGTAGAATGTTAGTGTATATCCAACCAGACAGTAAAATATTAGTGTATGCCAATAAGGGAGACAACAACACAAAAATTGTATAAAAGTGTGCAACTACACCATATGTGGCTCTCAGCCTTTGGATATGAATCTGATGAGTCTGTGCCAGTGTGAATAAAGATGCTTCTTGTGAAAAAATGCTCTGGGTCTCACCTCTCTACATGAAAATCCCAGAGCATATCAACACATGATTATCTACACCGAAAGTCACCAGAACCAAGGACAGATCCTAGCACAGTGAATGGTCAAGAGTATCTAGGCACTGACACTAACAGAAAGTCAGCCAGAGCCCTGAGACATTTTAGTCCACAGACATTTGCAGCAACCTCAGCTCCCTCCCTTCCTCTTACCCTGGTTCCTATCCATTCCCTTGCCAATCAGGCAGACACCGTGAGGGTTAATCTACTGTATCTCAGCAGCAGCTCATTGCTCCTCTAAATTAGTAAAAATGAGAGCTAACAGTGTAATATAATTTTAGAGAGGAAAGGGACTCTCAAAATCATATGGTCCAACATCATTTCATAGATGAGAAAACTGCAGATTAAAAAAATTATGTGGCTTACTCAAGGTCACAGTGCTTATTATGGGATGAAGGTGAGTCTAGAGTTTAGGTCTTACAACACTAAAGAAAAATAAGCTTATCACAATTTCATTGGGCCCTCATCATGAAAAGTCACAAAAATCAGTACAGATTTAGTATAATCACGTTTTAACTAATTTGAATATGTCAAGAAGAATAATGCAAAGTTAGAAGAGAGAACAAGATAAATATAATAATTCAGTAGAAAACAACATCAAGTGTATAAAATTTACTTCGATTGGCATGGATGCACAAAAATACATCACTAATTTTGCCTGATTCCTTATTTTAAAATTTGTTTTTAATTCATCATTAAGTGCTGATTTAAACCACCTTTATCCTTAACTAGCATCATTTTAAAAGACTCAGTAATTTTTGCATAACTCATGCAGAACTGTGTGTTCCTTCACTTAAATTTTGATGGTATAATTTCCATTCTCATATTGTCATTCTCCCAAGTTGTCCTGGCTTTTCTCCAAGAATCACTGAACTGGAACCTGAGCCAAATCTGAATAGATCCTAATAGAGTAAATAAGAGAAAAATGAAATTTTTGCTTCTATAAATTGCTGTTCCTTCTATTGCTTCAAAATCCATAAAGATAAATTATGTTATGTATTTCTTCCAGATGACTTTTGAAAGCAAAAGAAATTTTGATTTATGATATGGTTCTGAACATCAACTTTTAGAACCTCCCCTCTTTCACATCTAAGACTTACTGGAATAATACCAAGCTCTCTTAAAACCTCTATGTTTTCCTATAAGTTATTTATTCTGTGTATCCTGCTGCCTACTGTGTGTCTAGGCTGGGTGGATGGACTGTATCCAAAGAGATGCACATAACTTCAATCTTCTAAGTATAGAGACTCTTCCCAAAGTGTTTCCTCAAGCAATCTCATTCTCCAGATCCTAAGATTCTCTAAGAACATAGTTGAATAAAAAATTTGTGGGCCTCTCTCTCTTTATATTCAATGTACACATGTTTTAAATTGTGGTTTAAGTGGAAAAACTCAGTTATTTATCTTTTTGAGGTCTTTCTTCACATATCATATTATTTCTGGAATAATACTTGTGAAAGGTTATAACCCATAGAGGGTCCTTCATATATCTCAGTGGTTATTACCATTATGTCAATAGTTTAACAATCATTTAAAAATGAGCACATTTGACACACATAATTTATTTGTGTAGCTTTTCCTTTATACTTGAGAAAGACTCAAGGGGAAAAATCTCATTTTAAGTCTTTCCATCTAGCTTTGTATCACTTCCATCTTAATGCTTTGTAGCATGCTATGAACATGGGCCCTTTAATTAATTTTTAATGGGTGTCTTATCTAATAAATAGCATGGTATCTGGTACAGACACATATTTCAAATAAAAGAAGAAATGCTGGGAAAGAGGGAACAGGAAGGCCTTTGAAATATTGCCACCTAGGTTACACTAAGAAAGCAAACAGAGCTCAATCTAATAACCACCTCTAAGAAAACTTTGTAAACCCCACTCCTCAAATGGTAGAATTGATTCCTCCCTTCTATGTAGCATCACTCTCCCTCAAATACTTCTTATACAATGTAAATAACATCACTTCTCAATTCAGTATACTGTCTACCTATAATCCAAACCAAATCTGTTGCATTTCATATAGAACACTGGATTCCAGCATGATTTATATAAGTTGTTCATGATAGGTACCATCTGTAGTAATATCCTTATAATGTTATTGATGTTTAAAAAGAAAAAACATGTATCAACAATTGAGAAGTGGTACAAGAACTATAACGAGGATTGATTTTCACCACTTAAGCATACTGTTGAAAGCTCATAGTCAGTGTGACATGATAAATTGATCATTATATAAAATTAAGTTAAAAATCAGTCTAAAACTTTATTGAAAGTTTCAGATTGCCCTAGTCACTTCTTTTTTGCAGAGGCAATATGTTTGACACCCGCAACTTAAAGGAAGAATGATTTATTTTGCCAAATAGTTGTAGTCCATAATCAGCTGGCTCCAAGACAGAAGTGGGGTGACAAAGTGGCATGGGACATGACCAGATGGAAGAAGGCTGCTTGGGTCATGGTGGACAAGACAGAAAAGTGAGGAGCCAGGGAGGGACTATCCCCTCCCACATCATGCCCCAGTGATCTGTCTCTTCCCACCAGGGTCACCTTTTAATAGTATATTCAGCTCTGAACTCTAACCCACTGATCAGTATGGCATTCCCATGACCCAGTCACCTTCCAAAAGCCCAGCCTCTGAATACATGAGACTTTGAGAGGACATCCTAGATCTACATAATAATACCATTTATGTGTAAACAAGCTAAACAAACCAAAAGTACACATTAACCCTTACTAAACCATGTGAACTGAGACCAAGCCCTGGTTGATTTTTCTGGCTTTCCTCTTCTGAAGTTTATGCAAATGGATTCACCTTTCCAATTCTTCTTTAAGGAATCTCTTTAAAGTAGTATGTGGCTACATTATTTTTCCACCAAAAATTTTGGACTTGAGAATTGCAAATAGATGAGAAGCATTTTCCATCAAATCTTGTTCATACAGCAATTTATTACTTCCTTCATACTTAATTCCTGGTATCACCTGGAATATTCTTCTCCTCCAAATCTTTCCCTCCACATCTCAGCCTCTGTGGCATTTTCCCAATGAAGATTTGGTTCAATAATTGTGCAAGTAAAGCATATGACAAGATATATTCAACATACTACTTGATAAATAATGCATATTTCCATTTAAAAGTTCCATATTTAAGACTTTTGAGATGTACTGTCAAACTTTTACCACCCAAAATTGTAATAAATTTATGTTACAATATTGTAATAATTTTACATTCATACACTCATGTGGGACAACAGAAGGGAATGCATTCTTCATGCAGTAGGGTTTCATTCAACCATCATTATGTTCAAGAACGTTCTTGCAGGTACAGTAGCATAAGCATTCAGCACTCTGTAAATCTCTTCAGATTCCTTTACCATGTTCCTGCCCACCAGCTACCACTGGGCTTTTCAATCCCAACAGCTATGGTAAGTCTTGGTAGGGCTTTCTTCTAGCTGGGCTGCTTGAATCTGTTTTGCTTTGTGCATAAGGAAAGCTAGAGAAACTTGAGGGCTCACTTCCTCTCAACTCCAGATGTATCCCTCAAGCAAAAGATGACTTGAGTTATAAATTTCAGGCCTTGCTTGCTTCCTCAAGGGCATACTCCGAGCTGTGACCTACTGTCTTCTAAACTCCCCCATGGGGTTGGACCAGCCTTTCTCTCTGGGCCCAGTTTACGTGGTCTTTTATTTTTTCTGGGAACATTTCCTAACAAACCACATTCATAGAAATCTTTGTGCTGCCTTTGTTTTCTAAGAAAAATAGAAGCCCAAGTGTAGTTGTAAAAGTCCAATAAAAACTCCATGAAAATGATTTTATTTTCTTGTAAACTTTCAGTCTAACAGATTAAAGCTTATATTTTAGTTTCATTTCCCCTCGGCATCGTTTTCATTTAGTCTAGACAATTTAGAGAGCAGGATAGAAGAAACAAGGCTCAGACATCCCAGAGTCTAATCTAGTTCTGCTAATAACCAATTTGTAATCCTGAGCAAGGCACTCACCTCCCAGGCCTCCAGTCATCTACTGCTAATCTCTGTGGCTGAACAACATTCTCAAAGGTTTTAAATATCCATGTAAATATTACTGTTTGGAAAGGCAGATGTAAAAATGGAATTCTCATAATCACTGAAACCATAACTTTCAGATTTATTGTATATATTCATGTTTCTGTCCTATGCCTGCGTATTCCAAGGTCAATTTTTCCTCTCTCTTGGTTTCTAAGTGAAACCTGCTTCCCGGGCTTTGATGACCAGCAAATTTTATCCCTCTTTCTAGAGGATATTCATCATTCATGTACCCCACTCTGTGAATTTTTGCCCTTTCACTCAACATGCTACATACTATGGACCTGTGGTGTTTTAATATTCTCAATAAAACAAGAAAACAAAAAAAGAAAAGTCTAGATCTACAACACATATTCTTCCTGTTTGTGCAATCTGAATAAGCAAAGGGAGAGAAGAAATAATTCTGAGATTAGGGCATTGTCCCCTTTCCCTGTACCCTTGAGAGAACACAGCATGCTAATGAGGAAACAGGAGTCAGGGCTGGAAGGTTTCAAGTTTTCTCTGTGTGGCAGCACCCTCCTTAGTTTTATTTTACCATGATGCAGACTCCAATTACAGTGTGAACAAATGGGTTAGGAGGGGGTACTAACTCCAGATCAGACAAGGATTTTAAAAGAAACAAACCCTATTTAAGAAGACTTAAGCCTCAAGACAAGCATCATATACACCAAAAAGATCTGAAAAATAAAACTGAAAATATAACACACTTTGTTGATCAACTGGAATTTTTTAACACTATCTGTTGGAGTGTGGATTATGTAATCATTTGGGAAAATTCTGTGCTGTTTCCTCCTGGAGTTTAATATATGTGCATTTTATGACTGAACTTTTACCTTAAGGCAGAGAAATCCTTGTACAAGTTTAAATCCATGAAAACATTGTTCATATTCAAGAAAAATGAGGAACAATTCAAATATCCAAACGTTCACTGGTTAAGTATGTATAAACCAAAGCACAAATCAGTAAATTCAAATAGCTGCCTAATCATCAGCACTAAAAATGAAGGGCCATACAGACAAAACATCACAAATGAAACTTTAAAGATAATAGTGAGCGAAAAAAAGCTTTCAGAATGCTACACCACACTACAATCAGTGCAAAGGTACAAACCAAACAATGCAAAACTAAACAACATATTGTTGAGTTGTATCTACAATTATGCTATTTTTTTAGGAAGAGAAAAATAAATACAAAATCTAAAATTTGTCACTACTTCCTGATGGAAAGGAAGACAGAGACAAGATTAATTTATTTTTTCTTTTGTTTTGTTTTGTTTCTTTTCTTCTTTCTTTCCTTTTCAGCACAGAGATTCAACTCAGGGCCTTTCAACTATATCCCTGGCTCTATTTTTATTTTGAAACTGGGTCTCATTCCATTGTCCAGTCTGGATTTAAACTTATCTCAGTACAGGTCACCACACCAGGTCCTATATAATACTTTAAAAAGTAAAATTCTATAAGGTCAATCTAACTGATAGAAGTAGTTTTGAAATTCACAGTTTTACGACTGCCATTAGAATCATGTATCAGAATCAAATATGTAATTAGTCAGGAGGTTTCATTATTTATAAAATGAAGAGGTACTTTGACAATTGTAGCATGCACTTTAGGAAGAGAATATTTTTCAAAATGTTGACAATACAAACAAAATTAGTCAAAAATTGTAACATCAAATTAACAAATTTATGATAGTAACTTAGTTAACCGTATTTCTTTCCCAAATGAAATAATTATTCTATTGACTAATTGAGAAATTTGAAACAGTCTTTCATTGTTTTTAATAAAAGTCCTGCATGACGACAGCATCTTGACTGGGACACAGGAATGATCTGACTCAGATCTATCCCAAGCACATTTATCATTGTAAAAATAATTGAGCTGTAAAATAATCACACCACCATACCATATTTAAGAAGATGAATGGCTAACAGTCATGCAGTTACAGTGGGAAAGCAGAAGCAGGGATAAGTTCAATGATTTCCTCATGACCAAATGAGGACAAAACCAAGAACAGAAGATTAGTGTTCTACCAGTCTGTATAATGAGCTATGTTCCCAAGATTATGTTCTTCTTTTTTAAATTATTTTATTTTAAGAGAGAAAAAAAAGAAAATTTAAAAAAGACAAAATAGAAAAAACAAGAAGAAAAGTAGAATACAGAGTTCAAAAAAATTAACATATAATCGCTAGTTGATACGTCACATATTGTTAAATTAACAATAGTTGTTAAAGTTACAAAGCCAAAGCATAAAAAGTGGCTAGACATTCAGACATTGACAGTACGAACTCTTCTGTTCAATGATCTAAGAAAAGCTCACTAATATGGTCATCTATTTTACACACTATACGTACCGTTATACCATTAAGAGCACTTTCCTTCCCTTTCACTTTTACAATACCTATTATATCTATTAAACTTTTGTATCTATTATATTTTTTGGATACCATTATATGGTCCATTCTTTTTTTTAACTATTTAAAGAGAAACAAAAGCATGTAAAGGGTAGAGATAATACAGAATTTCAAAAAAAAAAGAAACAATAAAAAATCACTAGTTGATAAATTACATATTGTCCTCTTAGAAATAGTTGTTCAAGTTACAAAATTAAAGCATACAAAGTAGAAATTCAAACAGTGAGAGGGTAAACAGCTATGCATGCATGAGTCTCTACATGTATCCTTTCTGTATTAGAAGGAAAAACAAAACATAGCAAGACAAAACAAAACAAATTCCTATAAAAACATGAAACCAAAAAGTCGTATAAAATCACAGTACAAGGTGATTTACAATGATTAGTGTGTTGTTTCTTATTAGCTTCAATAGAGTTGTCTATATCATCAGGCATAATTGAATATAGCAGTATAACTGAATATAGCAGGACATAATAATATTAGTAAAAATAAAACATTGTAGACAGTATAAAACTTCAAAGGCAGATAATAATCAAACCAAGGTGGATATTCTAGTGAATCTTGTCACCTTAAGTGCAGCTGCTTATACTCTGACTTGATACTATCAATCATAAAGCTTTGAGTAAAATATATCAATACAAAAGAGCGATCTAACAGACCAGATTCAATTAAGATCAGTCATGGTAAGAGTGTAGATTTTACAGAGCTTTAAATTAAGTTAATAGGAAATTAAGGATGATTACCATACTATATCATGTTATTTTCAGGATTACTGTGTGTGCCCTCAAATCTAGTACAGGTAGAATGACTGAAACAGAATATAATACATCTAAGCAGAATAGTGCGAGTAATGTGGATTTTAAATCCTGGTGCACTATTAACAATACAGTGCATCAAGGCCATCTGTGTTAGAGATACTAGTTATCTTTCTCTGCCTCATTTCTGCTATGCTATTTTTCTGCCTATGTTTGTCTAGTTTTCTCCTTCATTCTAATGCCTGCCCCACTCAGTGAGGCCTTTCTGCCACTGTTCCTAAAATCCTGGTATTTTTTTTTCTCTCTCTATAATGTCCTTCAGTATTCTCTGTAGTGTTGGATTGATGGTCACAAATTCCCCCAGTTCCTCTTTGTCATGGAAGCATCTTGTATCTCCATTAATTTCTAGTGACAATTTTGCAGGGTACATCAATCTGGGCTGGAGGTTATTTTCTTTCAGGGCTTGGAAGACTTCACTCCAAGTTCTTCTGGATCTGATGGTCTGTATCGAGAAGTCAGCCATGATCCTGATAGACTTACCTTTATAGGTAATCTGTTTCTTTTCTCTGATGGCTTTTAACATTCTGTTTTTATATTGAATTTCTGGTATGTTGATTATTATATTTCTGGGTGTAGATCTGTTTTGGTTGTAGGTGACTGGAGTTCTGTAAGCCTCACATAACTGAATGCCATTTTCTTTTCCCATGCTTGGGAAGTTTTCCTTAATTATTTCTGTGAATAACCTCTGTAATTCACCTATATGTATTCCTACTTCTTCATTCACATTTCTTATTCTTAAATTATAGATTATCTTGTCATCTTCTAGGCTTTATATTATTACTGCCTGTTTCCTTGTTATTTTTAAGAGATCTTCCCTTTCATGATCACACATTGCAAACTTGTCTTCAAGTTTTGATAGTCTATCCTTAGTTTCTTTTAAGGAGTTTTGCCAGCTTTCAATGGAGTTTTTAATTTGCTGGTAGTCTCTTTGAATCTGCTTCATGTATTCTATATTTTCTTTATATTCTTTATCAAATGTTTCTCTCCTTTTTTTGTGTTACTCCCTTCTTCCATCTTTATCTTCCTGATAGATGCTTCCTGAGAGCATTTCTTTTATTAGTCTACTCATATCTTGCTTTACCTGATTTAATATTTCAGTTTTGAGCTCATCTACAAGGTCCTGAAGATATCTCTTAATGTCCATTGAAACCATGTCTGATGTTGCATGTTTGCCACCCTCAGTCTCCCTTGTTTTTCCCTCTCCTGGATCAGTGCTCTCAGAGTTCTGGGCTGGAGGCCTCCTCCTGCCTCTCTCTCCTGTCATGGTCCCAGCTTCCTCCACACAGGTGTACATTGCAGGTCCCAGAATCCTTCCCTGTTGGCCACGGATCCTCCAAACCTTGCTGGCAAGGGACTTCCGCCCTCTCCTGCCTGCCCCTCCCCACCAGGCCAGCCAAACTTCAGAGGCCTTCACCCTGTTAGTTTGTGCTAGTTGCAGGGAATTAATTTGGGATGGTTCATTGGGTCCCAGCCAGGGCCACTACCCAGCCCAAGCAAATCCCACAAATCTGTTCCAGGGAGGGAGCAGCCAACTTAAGTCACTGTTGCTCCCAGTTCAGGTTCCTCTTGCCTGATTCCACCATGTCGCACATTTGGTTGCACCCTTCTGTGGGGGGGTCTCATTCGCAGCACTGACCATGGATTAATGAAGGACTCTTCACTGGCCCTAACCCTAACCTTAACCCTAACCCTAACCCTAATCCTAAAGCTCACCAGCTCCCAACTTCAGTGCTGCTGTGGTTCCTGTTAGTGGCAGCCAGAACTAGTTTGAGTGGCTCTGCCGGCCAGTGTGGATTCAAGCTGGTGCAAATACGGGCCAGCGCAAACTTAGCGGGTTGCAGCAAAAACGCTGTGTCCCATAATTTTTAGCTGTTCCAGTTGTAGTCCAGACATGTTTGATGAGATTTTTTACATTTTAATTTCTTCCTGTGTCAAGAGGATTCATCTCCCTCTGTCTGGATTTCTCCAGGATGTTTTATTCTGGAGTATGAGTTGTTTCTTCCAAGAGGCTTTGTATTTTGTTGCTCACTGATCGGCCATCTTGACTTCTTCCCATTCTTATTATTTTTTACAGTGGAGAGACAATGTGATATTTATTAATGTGAGTCTTGCTTATTTCACTAATGAGGATATCCTAAAGTTTCCTCCATTTACTGATAAAGCCTTCAAGATCATCTTTTTTATAGAAAAGTAGTATTACATTGCATAAAAATACTACATTTTTTCATCCACTCTATGATTGATGGGCATCTTGGTTGTTTCCAAGATTTAGCTATCACAAATTGTGCTGGTATGAAGATGGGGCACATATATCACTGTGACATGACTTTTTCAATTTTTTGGGACAATACCAAAGAGGGGAATAGCTGGATTGATTGAACTTCCAATCCTAGTTTTTTGAGGAATCTCCATATGACCTCCACAGTGGTTGTACCAGGCTGCACTCCCATCAACAGTGGAGCAGTGTTCCTTTTTCCTTGCAGCCTTGCCAACATTTGTTATTAGTTGTTTTCTTGATGGCAGCCATTCTTTCCAGGGTGAGATGAAATCTCTATACTGTTTTAACTTGCATTTCTCGAATGACCAGAGATTGTGAACATTTCTTCATATATTTATTTGCCATTTGTATATTTTCATCTGAGAAATGTGTGTTCATCTCTGATGCCCATTTTTTAGAGAGGGTCTTTGAATTTGGGGGGCTTGATGTTTTTCAGTTCTTTATATGTTTTAGATATAATTCCTTTGTCTGAGTGATTATTGGGTAAAATTTCCATTCTGTGGTTTTTCTTTTCACTTTGTTGGTGAGTTCATTTGAAGTACAAAAACTTTTTAGTAATATGGGATCCCAGTTGTTGTTGATTCTTTGAAGTATTTCCTTTGCCGTTTGCATTTTATTCATGAATTCTCTGCCTACCCCTATGTCTCCAAGATTTTTCCCTACTTTGTCTTCCAGTAGACTTAGTGTTTCTGTTTTAATATTTAGATCCTTGATCCATTTGATTTTACTTTAGTGTATGGTAATAGGCATTGGCCTATTTTCAGTCTTCAGCATATGGAAAGCCAATTTTTCTAACATCATTTATTAAAGAGGCTTTTTTTCAGTGAACATATTTAGCCCCTTTGCCAAATATCAGGTGGCTGAGTGTCTTTGTAGTTGTGCTTGCATCTTCTAATCTGTTCCATTGATCCTCAGGTCTATTTCTTTGCCAGTACCATGTTGATTTTATCATTGTGGCTTTGTAGTACTCTTTTGAGTCAGGAATTGAGATGCCTCTTGCCTTGTCTTTGTTACCCAGAAGTGCCTTTGCTATTCTAGGTTTCTTCTGTTTCTAAATGAATTTTAGGAGTGTTTTCTCTAGATCTGTGAGGTATGTCAATGGTATTTTGATTGGGATTGCATTAAATCTATATAACAGTTTTGGGAGTATGGCCATTTTCACAATGTTGGCTCTTTCTAGTCAAGAGCAAGGTATATCCTTCCATTTTCTAATATCCTCTTTAATCTTTTTTTAGAGTAGTATAATTATCAGCATAGAAGACTTTTACATTCTTAGTTAGGTTGATGCCTAGGTATTTCATTTTTTTAAATGCTATTGTGAAAGGAGATATTTCCATAATTTCTTCCTTGATGAGTTTTTTGTTTCTGCTCTAATCTTTACAATTTCCTCTCTTCTATAAGCTTTGGGTTTGACTTGTTTTTCCTTTTCCAGAAGCTTGAGATGTAGCATTAGCTTATTTATTTGTTTTTGTTCCTTTTTTTTTTTGATGTGACTATTTATTGCTATATATTTCCTTCTTTGGACTGCTTTCATTGCATCCCATAGGTTATAGTATGCTGTATCTGCATTTTTGTTGTATTGTAACTATTGTTTTTTTCCTCTTTAATTTCATCTGTAACCCACTGGTTATTTAGAAGGCTGCTGTTTAATTTCCATGTATTTGTGCTGGTTTTGTAGGTTTTTTTGCAATTGATTTACAATTTTACTGCACTCTGAACAGATATTGTGCATGGGATAATTTCACTCCCTTTGCATCCAGTTAAGAATGCTTTATAGGTTAATATATGGTCAATTTTGGAGAATTACACATGTGCAGCTAAGAAGAACATATTTTCTGATGTGGTTGGGTGGAACACTCTGTAAACATCCACTAAGTCCATTTGCTCACAGATATGATTCAGTTCTCTTTTTTTTTCATTTTTTAAAAATTTTATTTAAAGAGAAAAAAAGCAAAACAGCAAAAAGGGTAAGAACAGTACAGAATTCTAAAAGAGAAAAAAAAACACTAAGAAATCACTAACTGATAAATTACATCACTAATTGATAAATTACATATTGTCATCTAGCTATTCAAATTACAAAGTTAAAGGATACATAGTAGACATTCAAACAGTGAGACTGCAAATAGTTCTGCTCAAAGATCCAATAAAGATTCAGCAATATGATAATCCATTTAACACACTCAAACATACATGCAGTTATATCCCTTAGAACACTTTCTTTTCCTCTTTGTTACAATAACAATCTCACATTTTGGGTTTTATTCCTCTTATAGTTCTTATTAGTTTTTACACTAGAGACAGAATGTGATATGTATAAATATGGTTCTCATTTATTTCACTAATGAGGATAGTCTCAAGTTGTCCCCATTTACTTATGAAAGCCACAAGATCATCCTTTTTTACAGCTGTGTAATATTCCATTGCATAAAAATACCACATCTTTTTCATCCACTCTACAGTTGATGGGCATCTTGGTTGCTTCTAAGATTTAGCTATTACAAATTGTGCTGATATGAACGTGGGTGCACATATATCACTGTGATATGATCTTTTCAGTTCTTCTGAGAATATACCCCAGAGGGGAATAGCTGGATTGAATGGAGCTTCCAATCCTAGTCTTCTGAGAATTCTCCATATGGATTTCCATAGTGGATGCATCAGCCTACATACCCACCAACAGCAGAGCAGTGTTCCTTTTTCCCTGCAGCCTCACCATTTGTTATCAGTTAATTTCTTGATGGTAGCTATCTTTCTGGAGAGAGATGAAATCTTAATGTTGTTTTAATTTGCATTTCTTGAATGATCAGTGATGATGAACATTTCTTCATATATTTATTTCATTTCTTCATGCCATTTGTATAACTCCATCTGAGAACTGTGTGTTCATCTCAGATGCCCATTTTTGGAGAAGGTCTTTGAATTTGGGGGGCTTGATGTTATTTAGTTCTTTATATGTTCTGGATATAATTCCTTTTTCTGAAGGATTGCTGGCTAAAATTCTTCCCCATTCTATGGGTTTTCTTTTCATTCTGTTGGTGATTTCTTTTGAAGTGCAGAAACTTTTCAATAATATGAGATCCCAGTTGTTGATTCTTTGAAGTGTTTCCCATGCAGTTTGTGTATTATTCATGAATTCTCTGCCTACCCCTATATCTCCAAGATTTCTACCTACCTTCTCTTCCAGTAGATTTACTGTTTCTGTTTTAATATTTAGGTCTTTGATCCATTTAGACTTTAGTTTTGTGCATGGTGATATGTATGGATCTAATTTCAGTCTTCTGCATGTGGAGAGCCAATTTTTCTCATACCATTTATTAAACAGGCTATCCTTCTTCCAGTGGACATATTTAGCCCCTTTGTCAAATATCAGGTGTCTGAGTGTCTTTGTAGTTGTACTTGCATCTTCTAATCTGTTCCATTGATCCTCAGGTCTATTTCTTTGCCAGTACCAGGCTGATTTTATGACTGTGGCTTTGTAGTATAATTTCAAGTTAGAAATTGAGATGCCTCTTGTCTTGCCTTTGTTGTCCAGAATTGCCTTTGCTATTCTAGGTTTCTTCTGTTTCTAAATGAATTTTAGGAATGTTTTCTCTAGATCTGGGAGGTAGGTCAATGTATTTTGATTAGGATTGCATTAAATCTGTATAATACTTTTGGGAGTATGGCCATTTTCACAAAGTTGGCTCTTCCTAGCCAAGAGCAAGGAATATCCTTCTATTTTCTAATATCCTCTTCAATATGCTTTTTCAGTGTAGTTTAATTTTCATCATATAGGTCTTTTACATTTTTAGTTAGGTGCATTCCTAAGTATTTCTTTCTTTCTTTCTTTTTTTTTTTTTTTTTTGTACCAGGAATTGAACTTATGACCTTGCACTTTCCAGGCAGGTGCTTAAACTACTGAGCTAAATCCCCAGTCCTCATTTTTTTAGATGTTATTGTAAAGGGCACTATTTCCATAATTTCTCTCTCAGTTTTTGTTTACAGGAATGCTATTGATTTTTGAGCATTGGCTTTGTATCCAGATACACTGATAAACATCTTTATTACCTCTAGTAGTTTTTTATGCAGTTTTTGGGTGTTCTATATAGAGTATCATGTCATCTGCAAATAGTGATAATTTAAATTCTTCCTTTCCTATCTTTATTACTTTTATATATCTCTCTTGTCTGATTGCCCTGGTTTGTGTTTCCAGAACTATTTGAAAAGGAGTGGTGATAATGGACATCCTTGTCTTTTTCCTGATTTCAAAGTGAAAGCTTTCAGTTTTTGTCCATTTAGTATAATGTTGGCTGTTGGTTTGTCATAGATGGCCTTTATAAGGTTGAAGTAGAGGCCATGTATTCTGAGTTTCTGAAGGGTTCTTTTTTTATCATGAACATGTGTTGAACTTTATTGAAAGCTTTTTCTGCATCTATTGAGATGATCATGTGGTTTTGTTTTTAGCTCTCTCGGTGTGGTGTATTACATTTATTGATTTGTGTATGTTGAACCATCCTTGCATTCATGGAATGAACCCCACTTGGTCATGATGTATAATCTTCTTGATGATTTGCTGAACTCTATTTGCCAGTATTTTGCTGAGAATCTTTGCACCAATGTTCATTAGTGAGATTGGCCTATAGTTCTCTTTTTTGGTTGGATCTTTCTCTGGTTTTGGTTTCAGAGTAATACTTCCCTCCAGAAATAATTTAGGGAGGATTGCTATCTTCTCAATTTCATTGAAGAGTTCAAGGAGTATTGGCATCAAACTTCTCTAAATTTCTGGTAGAATTCAGCTGTGAATCCATCAGGACCTGGGCTCTTCTTTGTTGGTAAGTTTTTAATTATGTTTTCAATTTCAATAGCTGATATTAGGTTGTTCAAAATTGCTATATCTTCTTGGTTGAGCTTTGGTAATTCATATGTTTCTAGAAATCTGTCCATTTCCTCTGTGTTTTCCACTCTTGTGAGTAGAGATTTTTAAAGTAGGTGTTCACGATCTTTTGAAATTCCATGGGATCTGTAGTAATTTCTCCCTTTTCAGTTCTTATTGCATGAATTTGGGTTTTTTCCTTTCTTTCTCTTGATAAGATTAGCTAGGGATTTGTCAATTTTGATTATTCTCTCAAAAAGCCAGGTTTTTGATTCATTAATTCTTTGTATTTTTTTAGCTTCAATTGTATTGATTTCTGCTCTAATCTTTACAATATCCTTCTTCTGTGAGCTGTGGGTTTAGCTTGTTCTTTGTTTTATAGAAGCTTGAAATAGAGTATTAGGTTGTTTATTTGTGATCATTCTGTTTTCCCTCTGGTATGACAATTGGTATGACAATTTATTGCTATATAATTCCCTCTTAAGACCACTTTCATTGCATCCCACAGGTTTCAGTTTGTTGGTTTTGTATTTTCATTGAATTGTATGTATTGCTTTGTTTCTTCTTTAATTTCATCAGTAGTCCACTGGTTGTTCAAAAGGTTGTTATTTAATTTCTGTGTATTTATGCAGGTTTTGCAATTTCTTTTGCCATTAATTTCCAATTTCAGTGCACTATGGTCAGATAATATGCATGGGGTGATTTCAATACCTTTTCATTTACTTAAGGATGTTTTATGGGATAATATATGCTCTAATTTGGAGAATGTCACATGTGCAGCTGAGAAGAATATGTATTCTGATGTGATTGCATGGAACACTCTGTAAACATCTACTAAGTCCAGTTGCTCACAGGTATGATTCTATTCTGTTATTTCTTTGCTGATTGTTGTTTAGTTGATCTATCTCTTTGTGACAATATGCTTTTAAGATCCCCTGTTATAATTGTGTTCTTGAGTATTTGGTTTTTCATGTCCATTAGAATCTGTCTTATGTAGTTGGGTGCTCCTGTATTTGGTGCATACATATTTATAATTGTTAGTTCTTCCTCTTGAATTTTTCCACTAACTAGTATAGAGTGACCTTCTTCATCTCTTTTAATCATTTTACCTTTAAAGTTCACATTGTCTGCAAATAGGATAGTTATCCCTGCTTTTTTCTGGGTTCCTGTTGCATGAAATACTGCTTTCTATCCTTTGACTTTTAATCTATGAGTTTCCTTTTGGGTCAGATGTGTTTCTTGTATACAGAATTTTGTGGGATAATGTTTCTTGATCCATTCTGTCAACCTATTTCTATTTATAGGTGAATTGAGGCCATTTACATTTATGGATATCTCTGATATCTACTGGCTCTACTTTGCCATGTTATGTTCGAGTTGTTTGCTTTCTGCTTTTCCCCTTATTTAGTTGTTTGTCTTACTTGGTGGTTTCTTTCCATTGTTGTTCTGAGGATTGTTGTCATTTTTATATCTGTCTAGTATGTCTTTCAGTACTCTTTCTAGGGATCATTTGGTGGACGCGAATTTCTTCAGTTGTTCTCTGTCATGGAAGTATCTTGTTTTTCCATTAAATTTGAATGAAAGTTTTGCTGAGTACATCAGTCTTCAGATCAAAGTTGTTTTCCTTCAGGGTTTGAAATACCTCACTCCAAGCTCTTCTTGACTTGAGGGTTTGTGCTGAAAAGTCTGCTGTGAATCTAATCGGTTTTCCTTGATAGGTGAGTTGTCTCTTTTCTCTGACAGCTTTTAGTATTCTGTTTTTATGCTATATGTCTGAGATCTTAATTATTATGTGTCTGGGTGTGTATTTATGTTGATTGTGATTGTGTGGCATTCTATATGCCTCAGTTATCTGCATATCAGATTCTTTACCCATGTTTGGGAAATTTTCTTCTATTACTTCTGTAAATAGTTATGTCATTTGCATGGACTCCTGTAATGCCCATTAATCTTATATTGTTGCTTTTGGCATCATCATGAAGCTTCTGGGTTGCCATTTCATGCTGCTTTGTTATTTTTAAAAGTTCTACCTTTTTGTGATCACTAATTATGATCCTGTCCTCAAGGTCTGAAATCCTGTCCTCAGCTTCATTTAGGTGGTTTTGAATGCTTTGAATTGAATTTTTTGTTTCTTAGATGTCTCTTTGTTTCATGAATCCTGCTTATTTTCTATATTGTTTATTCAAGGTTTCACTCATTTTCCCATGTTCCTGTACTTTTTTCTCTATTTCTTCTTTAGCTGCATTCAATGACTCCTTTGCTAAGGTTGTTATTTCTATCTTCACATGGGAGAATACTTCTAATTTGATTTTCTCTATAGCTTCATAGAATTGGTTTTTTTTTCCACTCACTATCTTTTCAGATTCCTGTTGTGTTACTTTTGGGGTCCTCTATTTCAATGTCTCCTGTACTTGCTTCTCATGGACTAGATGTTTGAGACTGCATTTTGTTTTTTCATTTTTCCATTTTCACTCTGCCTGATGTTTTCTGTGTGTAGGTGGGGGTCACTCACACTCTTTTCAGACTCACCAAGGTCTTACAGTTAGTTGGAGGGGACTTTACTATTGGCCCTATTTACCCACTGTTTACTCCTCTATTTTAGGGGCATACTCACCACATTGACACAGTTAATCTACTGTAGTCCAAAGTATGCCACCTGGGAGCAAATTTCCAAGTTTTTTCACACTGACTGGAGCCTGCTGAGGTCTTCTGACATTCCTGCTGGAAGGACAGGCCCAGCAGAAGCAGTGTGGGAAAGTTTTAGGCCTGGGGTGGGCTTCTACAATGTTTCAGGTGGAAGGGCAGGTCAGCAGAAGTCAGGGGAAGCCTAGGCCTGGGGTGGGCTTACCTGATGTTCCCACTGGAAGGGCCCAGTTCTGTTTTTTCTTTGCTGATTTTTTGTCTAATTGACTTATCTCTTTGTGACAGTGGAGCATTAAGGTCTCCTATTACTTGTCTCCTGTTCTTGTGTATTTGTTTTTTCATGTCCATTGATATTTGTCTTATATAGTTGGGTTCTCCTGTATTTGGTGCATATATATTTATAATTGTTAGTTCTTCCTCTTGAATTTTTCCACTAACAAGTATGTAGTTACCTTATTACTTTTAATCCTTTTAGGCTTGAAGTTCATTTTGTCTGCAAACAGAATAGCTGCCCCCTGATTTTTTCTGGGTTCCTGTTGCATGGAATACTGTTTTCCATCCTTTGATTTTTAATCTATGAGTTTTTTTCAAGTCAGATGTGTTTAATGTATACAGCATATTGTGGGATCCTGTCTTGATCCATTCCATCAACCTGTTTCTTTTGATAGGTGAATTGAGCCCATTTACATTTATGTATATCACCGATATGTACTGGCTTGACTTTGCCATGTTGTGTTCCTGTTGTTGGTTTTCTGCTTTTCTCCCTTGCTTAATGTCTTGTCCAGCTTGGTGGTTTCTTTCTGTCATTGTTCTATAGATTGTGGTCATTTTTATTTCTATCTAGCATGTCTTTCAGCACTCTTTCTAAGGTTTGGTGGACATGAATTTCTTCATTTGTTCTTTGTCATGGAACTATCTTGTTTCTCCATTAAACTTGAAAGACAGTTTTCCTGTATACATCATTCTGGGTTGAAGGTTATTTTCATTTAGGGCTTGAAATATTTCACTACAAGCTCATCTTCACCTGAAGGTTTGCACTGAGAAACCTGCCATGATTCTAATAGGCTTTCCTTAATAGGTGAGTATTGTCTTTTCTCTAACAGCTTTTATTTTTCTGTTTTTATGCTGTATGTCTGAGATCCTACTTGTTATATGTCTGGGTATAGATTTATGTTGGTCATGATTGTTTGGCTCATATATGCCTCACTTAACTGCATATCAGATTTTTTCTCCATGTTTGGGAAATTTTCTGCCATTACTTCTGTGAACAGCTTAGTTATGTCATTTGCATTGTCTCCTGCCTCCTCACTGATGCCTATTAATCTTACATTGTTTCTCCTGGCATCATTTTCAAGCTGCTGGGTTGTCATTTCATTTTTCTTTGTTATTTTTATAAGTTCCACCCTTTCATGATCACTATCTGTGATCCTATTCTCAACGTCTGAAATTCTATCGTCAGCTTCATTTAAATGTTTTTGTCAGCTTTTAATAAAATTTTTTGTTCCTTGGATATCTTTTTGAATTTGTTTCATGGATTCTGCTTGGTTTTTGCTTTGTTCATTCAAAGTTTCAATCAATTTCCCATGCTCCTGTATTTTTTAAATCTATTTCTTCTCTATCTATGTTGAGCAAATCATTTACTAAGTTTGTTATTTCTGTCTTTACAGAAGACATGTTTCCTAATTTGAGTTCCTCTATAGCCTCATGGATTTGTTTCTTTACTTCATTTTCTATCTTTTCAGAGATTTGTGGTGGATGACTTTTAAAGTCCTCTATTTCATTGTTGCATGTAACTTGCTCCTTATGGACTAGATGTTTGAGATTACATTTTGCCTTTTCATTTAGTCATTTTCAACTTTTGGGTAAATATCTGGTCTTTCTATCCCAGCAGTCCTTAGTGTGAGTTTTAGGGTCCTACTGTGTGGTTGATGTTTGTCAAATTGCTGGGTACCACTATGAAGAGGAGATCCAGTCACCTGAATTCCTCCTACGGGGCCTGTTGGGTGAATCCTATATTCTTGCTGTGCTAACTAGACTAGAAGTATTGATGTAGGTTAACTCTTAGTTCCTGCTGTTGTTATATCTTCAGGTCGTCGTAGGTCTCCAGATCTCCCTGGCTATAGTGTTTGTGTCAGATGAGGCCCTACTGTGTCACTGAGGGTCTCATAAGCTCTTTTAATTTTCTCTAAGTTGGGAGGGCATTATTGGTGCTGCACTATTCAACTTGTCTGATGTTCTCTGTATGGAGGAGGGATTACCCACTCTCTTGCCAGGTTCACCAAGTTTACAGTTGAAGAGAGCTTCACTTCCACACCTTTTTATCAACTGCAGACCTCTATTTTAGGGGCAAACTCACCACACTGACTGGAGCCTGCTGAGGTCTTCTGTTTGGGTGAGGTTTTCCTGAGTCTCTCATCTAGCCAGCATGGTAATCCACTGTAGTCCAAGCTTCTGGTAGAAGGGGTTGAATCCAAAGATCAACTGCAGTCCAAGGAAGCTCAGGCCTGCAGTGGGCTTCCCCCATGTTCCTGGTGGAAGGGCTATGTTGCCTTCTTTACTGAGATCACAGCAAAGAAGGAATCCTATTACCATGAATGTCTTTTTTTTTTTTTTACTGGATTTATGTTGCCTTATCCAATGACCAGAGTGAATGACAACTTCCTATTTCCCTCCTCTAGTTTCTGCATTGGCCTGTTGCAAGGTAAAATTTGTCAACAAAGCCTCATGCAGGAGAGCATTAGAAATCATAGGACTCTCTGTATTACATTTGTGAGAAGTAGTGAGCCAGGGCTGCTGTCAGCACTCTGGAGCCAACTAGCAAAGTCATTGGTATCACTTCTTTGGTTTCATTTTACCTACCTGACATTCTAACCAATAAATCCATGTGTAAGTTCTAAATGTGAGAAAAAACGGTTTCTCCTGAGCTGGAGTCTAAGCTGTGTTCTCTGCTTCAGCTTACCAGAAGTTGCACAAAGCAAAGAGTTCAAACTATATGACCTGTTACTAACCACAAAGAGATATTAATCACTCTCCAGTTGTCAAATCTGTCTAATCTGCATTAATGCAGCATCCTTTCCCAACTATAAGTGTCAGAAGTCTCCCCTTGCCTAGCTACAAATTCCCTATTTTCCTTAGTCATTAAGTATAGGCATGTCCACAGAGGACATGTAATGACAACAGAGCATCTTCCCATGTAACAGACTGCATTTGCCCTGCTGCTCAAACAGTAGGCAAAAGTCAAGAGATAGTTGAATAAAATCCTCATCAGGCAGCATAAGAGCGGCCCTGGGAAGAGTTTCTAGATACAAATAATGAGCAATGCACAGATAAGAGTTGGATGATTATGTAGTCAGGGGTGTGCAAGAACAATTACATACAGGACACATCATGTATAGTATTATTTATAATGATCACTTCAGGAGTCAAATACAAAGAAAGTGCAGGAAATCTGTCCACACACTGAAGATCTAGAGAATTCATTCTAGGGCCTACATCCTATGGCAACACCTTGCATGTGTTCAGCTGAAGACCTATAGCCCATGACAATGCCTCCTATGAATCCAAATGGATGTTTAGAGCCCACAACAATGACTCAGGCAAGTCTGTGCTGGGAAGGCCCCAAGTTCAGTTGTAGAAGCTAAATGTCCACCGAAGAAATGAAAGTCCTGTGCCAGTAGGTTGAGGGTTCTTCACTGGAGCCAGGAAGCAACACTCAAAGAACCAGAGCTCCCCCCAAAAGTACCACAGCCATCCTCAGTGAAAATGAAGTCCCAAGCCATATCAGCTGAGTTCATATCAGCCAAGGTCATATCAGGAAGCCAGCATGACAAGCTTCTCCTGGAGACTGAGCAGCAGACCATCTTCCCCTCTGGCACTAGGAAATGATGCTCCATATAAAGACCAGAGATCACCCAAAGTGAACCACAGCCACCCTCAGCAATAACAAGGTCCTGAGCTCCTCGGATGATGAAAACAGCCAAATTCATATCAGGAAAGAAGCTCAACAAGCTCCTCCCGGAGAACCCATGGCTACAGGAGAAACAACAGCACTAAACTCTTCTCAACTCTTCTTCTCCAGTTCTTTATCTTGGCAACAACCCTCGGGTGGGCCATCTGTGGTCAGCATCACACTGATTCAGTTCAGCTGATATTACAAGTTGACCACCAATTAATAATCTGCCACAGGGATGTGTATGAAAAGTTTCAGTTTCTATACGGACCTGGGCAATTGTCAGATATTCACCATTGTGTTCCTTTTAAAGCCAAACCATTTGTCATCCCAAGAAGCAGGTTCTCCTCTTCCCAAAACAGATGCTGATAATCAATAAGATCCCCAATAAGATCCTCTTTCATGGGCCTGGGCTCTGAGTGTTGGGTAGTAATGGCACACACTATTGCAGGTACTGGGGAAGTCACACATCAGCTGCCAGCCAGTGTTAAAAGTCTATAACAGTTGTTTCCGGTGACACAAATTCTTGTAAGATTTTTTTCTTTTTACGAGGCTGAGACAAAATGTCACAAAAATCCCCATCTTTGCACAATTCTCCTGCCCTATTCTGCTTTCTTGACTTCCTCAGGGGCTTCTCCTGAAAGCACTTCTTCATTCACATTTGCCAGAGAATACCCTTCCAAGGTTCTTTTCCTAGAGGGCTTAGCTTTAAAATATTTCTCCAGGGAGCTTCTCAGTATCAGCTTCCATTCCAACTAGTACTTCTTTTTGGTAATCTTTCCTCTTCCCCAAAGGCAAAAAGGGTATGCTCCTTCTTGTTTTGCCCAGAATATTTTTTCTTTCCTCCTTCTATCGTCTCCATAACCCTTGTTGTATTTCCTGGAGAGGCACAGAAGAAACATGTATATTGGAACTGCCAGGGGTGTGTGGCAGACCAAAGGACTCAAATCCAGCTTGACCAGCAAATGAGTTTATTAGGTCTCACAAAGCAGTGCATGTCTGGAGAGCTGCAGCAATACCAAAGTTGCCAACCTTCTGCTGCTAGCAACTGGTTTTATAAGGCATTACTTAAAACACCAAAGGAGGATCAAAAGCAAGAAAGGTCCCTGGGGAAACTTTTATGTACTTAGCTCCCATCCCATTCTTATCAGAACCCGCCCCCCAGTCTCAGCAAGCACTGTGTAACCAAAATGATGACTGTCCTTATGCTGCAACCTGGCACACAGCCTCAGCACCTGCAGTGGGAGGACCAGAGGGCTAGATATGGGAGGATGCACCACAAGATAGTGTCTTGGTTACTTCTCTTTCAATGCTGGGACAAAACCACCTGACAACCAAAATGAAGGAAGAAAAGGTTTATTTAGCTCACTGTTTGTAGAGGTTTCTGTTCATACTCAGCTGGCTGCAAGGCAAAGTGGCATAGCACTGAGGCAACACTTCAAAGCTGCAGTCAGAGAAAAAAAGGAGGGAAGAGCAAGCCTCTTTCCTTCCCTTGTGGTGTACATAGGGTACTCTCAAACCCCTAGGGCCAATGTAGCACTCACAAAACACCTTTATGCATCTTTTGCGCAGGTCGAGGATATTTACAAAGTAAGGATCCTGGTTCCCTGCTGAGTCTCTCCATAAAACTTCTAAACTTCTCAAGTTTACACAATGTATCAATCATAACAGATGGCTAGTTAGTTTTTGGAAAGCAAGTCTCACTATGCTTATTTTTCTCCTCTAACACTCTTCTCTGACTCTATTGCTATTCCTTCAATGATCTAATACTCCTTTGGAGTAAGGCATTAGTGACCCAAAACTAAGGTGTCTTTTTCTTGAAGGCACAATGAACTTCATTTTTAAATCCCTTAATGCAGTGACAAACAGCTCTTTTAGTATGATTATGAAACTTGAAATATATTTAGCAACTGATAAATAATAGGTACTTAAGAGATGACAATTATTATTACTTTACCAACATACGTCAGTCACTCTGTCACAGTTATGCCCAACATCCAGTAGGAGTACCTTGAGTTTCTGTAAGCCTTCTCAAGTCCCTAAGCTAATGGGCAAAAGCACTTAAAAATATACAAGAATCTTTGAACCTCCAAGTTTGTATCCTTTCCTCAATCCCATTAATGTGAACTCCTGAAATTAGAAAGTATTTTTAAATCTCCTTAAGGTTTATCTATCCCTTCTCTCCAGCCATAGCCAACTCCTATACCTTCAGTCACTAGTCACGATTTAACACAATCCAGAATTTCCCTAGAACCAGCATAGTTTCTTTGCCAATAATGGGCACCTTTACTATCCAGAAACTATATATGATACTATCCTTATTGTATCCAAGTTTATACAAGCATGACAACTAACCATGTTTTCTCATGTTTGGTTTTATAAATCATCATCTCCATTAAATACTTGCCCATTTATCTAACTCCCCTCAGTGACAGACTGCTCAGATACCAGTTTGTCAATTACTACATGAAACTAACTATTATGAACAATATATCTGCATCTATATATTATATATCATGTAATGACATTCCAGTAAAGGCAAAACTATAAAGACCATAAAAAGAGTTAGTAGCCACTAGCAGTTGGGGTTGGGTTAGAAAATAGGCAGAGCACAAATGATTTTTTGATAGCAAAAATAAGACTGTGCATGATACTACAATGATGGATGCACATCATTACATATTTTTCCAAACACTTAAGATGCACAACACCAAGACTCAGGTAAACTATGAACTTTGGGTGATTATATCATGTCTATATAGAATCATCAGTTGGTAGAGGTACATATATATCAGAGTATTGCTCAGGAAATGAATGTTAAAAATTGGGGAGATTATGCATATGTATGGCCAGGGCGGGAATATGAAAAAAAATCTCTGTACCTTCATCACAATTTTGTTATGAACATAAAACTAGTGTTAAAAATACTCTTAAATAGGAGAGTAAAAAAGTTATGCATTTCTCAAAGATGCTTTATTGTTCTGGAAAACAGGATACCAGACTTTTTCAGATGGTTTGGGAACCTATAGTGTACTCTGGAGAGGGAGAGAAGATTTTTATTTGGCTAGCCTGTCTCAAAGAAACTTGTACTTTGTAATTTTTGAACCTTGAAGATAGTATCACAAAGGTCTTTGTTAAATTTGTGACACAAAACAATGAGCTCAAACAATGGCAATTATTTAAAAATGACAAGTTTATAGCATCTGGCCTACCTCATTCAGGTAGGAAATCTAACCTAAGAGGAGGGGTGTGGGGACAGATGCCACAAATTAGAGACTGGTACAGAAGAAAGAAGGAAAACCATGTACAAGTTCAGAGAACTGTGAAACACTCCCACCAGCATATCAAAGTGTGATCCTGGATGGAAGAGAGAGTGAGGAATGTGGTCACTGCTAGCAGAAACTTCTGCACACCATGGAGACAGAGAATTTCCATTTAAAACATACAAATTTCTCTTTAATTATCACAGATATGAAGTAAAGAATGTTCTATTATGGACCAAGAAACAAAATCTGACAATATGCTGCATACAAGGAGCACATTTAACTCAAGAAGAAATTCATGGACTAAAAGCCAAAGGATGAAAAATAATACTCTATGTAACAGGAACCCAGGAAAAAAACAGGGGTAGCTATTTTGCTTGCAGACAATGTGAGCTTCAAACCAAGAATATTCAAAAGAGATAAAGAAGGTCACTACCTACTTGCTTGTGGAAAAATTGAAGCAGAAAAAATAACAATGATAAATATATATGCACCAAATATGGTAGCACTCAACTATATAAGATAAATATTAATAGATATAAAAATACATATAAGCAATAACACAATTTTAATGGGGGATTTTAATGCCCAAATGTCATAGATGGGTCTATGAAACAAAAAATCAGCAAAGAAATTACAGAACTGAATCAGATCTGTGAACAAATGAACTTAGTAGACTTTTACAGAATGTTCCACCCAACATCAGAATATATGTTTTTCTCAGTTTCCCATGGGACATTCTCTAAACTAGGCCATCCACTAGCCCATAGAACATGCTTAAGTAAATGCAAAAGCACTGAAATTATCTGGTGCATATTATCTGACCATGGTCAAAAAAGTTGGAAATTAACGACAAAAGAAACTGCAAAAACTTCATGGACACATGAAAATTAAATAATGCCCTCTTGAACAACCAAAGAGTCACAGACAAAGTTCAACAAGAAATTAAACAATATCTACAATTCAACAAAAATTCAAATACAAATTACAGGAACCTGTGGTAGACAATGAAAGAAGTCCCAACAGTGAGGAGTTATAGCAGTGAGTTCCCACATCAGGAAAACAGAATGAGCAAAATTAACCTAAAGCTTCTAGAAAAAGAAGAGCAAGTCAAGCCCAAAGCCCATACAAGGGAGAAAACTATAACGATCAGAGCAGAAATTAATGCAATTGAAACTAAGAAAACAACACAAAGAATTAATGAATGTAAAAGTTGGTTCTTTGAAAGAGTAAAAAAGTCAATAAGCCCCTATCAAATAAAGGAAAGAAAAATCTCAAATTCATACAACAAGGAATCAAAAGGGTGAAATCACTACAAATCTGGCAGAAATTCCTACTGGCTACTGGCTTTTCACATGCCAAAGACTAAAGTAGACCCATGTCTATCACCATGCACTAAACTAAAGTCAAAATGGATCCAAGATCTAAATATTAAAACACTAAATCTACTGGAAGATAAAGCCAGTAGAAATCTTGAAAGCACAGGAATGGCAGAGAGTTCATGAACTAAAACCAAACTTCATCATAAGTACTTCACAGAATCAACAATTAGAATCTCATCTTATTAAAAAGCTTTTGCACATCAAAAGAAATCATCAAAAGAGTGAAAAAAACCCACAGAGTGGGAAAAATATTAACCTACTGTCCCTCAGACACAGGACTTCTATCTAGAACATATAAAGAATTGAAAAAACTCAGCCCCTCAAATTCAAAGACCCAATCCAAAAATGGGCATCTGTAATGAATATACATTTCTCAGTTGGAGAAACACAAACAGCAAATAAATATATGAATAAATGTTCAACATCACTGGTCAATTGAGAGACCCAAATTAAAACAACACTGAGATTGCACCTCACCCCAGAAAGAATGGCTATTTGCAAGAAGTCAATCAATAACAAATGCTGGAGGGGCCTTGGGAAAAAAAGACTCTTTTCCACTGTTGATGGGAGTGTAGACTGGTGCAACCACTCTGAAAATTAGTTTGGAGATTCTTCAAAAAACTAGAATTGGAGGTTCCTTTTGACCCAGCTATTCCCCTTCTGGGCATCTTCCCAAAAGAATGAAAAACATTATACCACAATATATGTACACCCATGTTTGCCATGCAAGTGCTTGTACCACTGAGCTAAACTTCCGACCCCAACAGCCCAATTTGTAGTAGCTAGATCTTGGAAACAGCCTAATGCCTGTCAATTAAGGAATGGATTAAAAATACGTTAGATGTTTAGATAATGGATTACTACTCAGCTGTGAAGGATAAACTCAAGGCTTTTATAGTAAATGAATGCAACTATAGTCTATACTAGTAAGTGAAATAAACCAGATGCACATGTGTAAACATTTTAATGTCTCCCTAGTGTAAGAAAGTGAGAAAGTAAATAAGACCCCAAATCTACATTAGATACTGTGAAAGAGAAAGAAGTAGCACCAAAGTGAAAAACAACTGGGCTGGGTGAAAAGATAAAACAAGAAAGGGAAAAGATAGCTAAGATAATACACTACTGATTTTTCTTAGTTCATTGAAGAGAGTTGTTTGTGCTTGTATGGATTGATCAATTATACATGTGCATAAACTATAATCTGAGCAACCACTTTGGAAATAACAATTCACAATATACCAACCATTGTGAGCTTCCTATTCTTGTGTTCTGAAATTCTGTATCTTTGTTTTTGTAGTTTCTTTTTTCTTTTTCAAGTTAAAAAAAAAGAATGTACTATGAGTATAGAAGCAGGATTCATTCATCCAGTGATTATAATGTAATTAGAATTCCATAATGCTACCATCCCCTTTGCCCATTAAAAATATACCAGATAGAAACACTATGCAAATATGCAACATAAAAAGGATTGAAAGTCACAAGAGATACAAAAATCATATAAACAGGCAGGTTTGGGGTTTTTAGGTTTTGGAATTTTTGGTATTTGCCAGTGCACATACCAAAAATGGATGGCACAAATATTGATATCAGGCTGTGCTACTGAGAAGCCACCACACAGCAGTTTTTATGTTCTTATTCCGCAGGCTACATATGACGGGATTTATCATGAGGAC
Source organism: Hydrochoerus hydrochaeris (assembly GCA_004027455.1). NCBI lineage: Eukaryota > Metazoa > Chordata > Mammalia > Rodentia > Hydrochaeridae > Hydrochoerus > Hydrochoerus hydrochaeris. Next base: position 54,769 of record PVLA01006188.1, on the reverse strand, counting down.
ATGTGATATATATCAAGCAGAACCTCATACCTCCTCTAGGAGAAGATAAGACAGCCAAATTAAGGTACACCCCGAGACCCTTTACAAAACTAAGTGAAAAACTGACATGTGAGAATCACACATATACAAGGTTATCCTTTCCACATGTCGATGGATCTCTCAGTGGAGGAATCATAAAGTATGCCAAAAAGTTGCCCACCGACAAAGATGGCCACTGACGAAATTTCACTGGTGAAGTACATCAGTTTGTTACTGATGGAAGTGTCAAAAGATCAAGGAACTGAGAAGGATCACAGAAGAAATGTGAAATGTTTACCCATATGCCGAAGATTCAGCTTTGTTACTGCCCAACAGCAGCTGGGTTTCTAAAAGAAAGAAAATCACTGGAACTAGGAAGCCCCAGAAGTAGGGATCCGTGGTCACTGGGTAGTGATTAAATGACTTTCTGAGAGGACACTATTTGCAGAGTCCTTTGGGACACTGGTGGTGTAGAACCAAAGTCAGTAAAGAACAGATTCAAGCAGGTTAAAAAGAAAGAAGCAGCACATGGGATGTGGAGCCAAGAGTCAGAGCAGACAGAACACATGTTGAACAGCTTCCTGGGTGTGATGATCAGGTGCACTGCACCGTAATGGCACCGTAAAGGAAAGGGGCTGACATTGCGAAACACCTAAGAGGCTCATGACAAGCAATTCCAAGGCACATGCTAGATCCTTTGGTCCCATATGGCTGACACTTTTCTTGATATCAATTCAGTGAAGCTCTGTTTATCGTTATGCAAGGCCAAATGTCTTAACAATCTCTCTGAAGAATTTTCTTGACATACCTTGCAAGGCATGTATCTACTGTCAACTCATTTCTTCTGCTTTTGCTTGTCAAATGAAGTATTTCTCCTTCCTTTCTGAAGAATTATTTCATGAGGCACAGAATTCGAGCTTGGTGGAGTTTTTCTCTAACCCTTTAAAACTTTCCCTTTGTTGTCTTTTTCATTTCATGCTTTCTTAGGAGAAGTCAGAGGTAATTCTTAACTACTCTTTTATAGGTGAGGTTGTCTCCTCCCATTCTTTTAAGATTTTTTCTTTATCTTTGATTTTCTGAAGTTGAAATCAGATATGCCCAGGTGTGGTTTTTGGCATTTACTCTGCTTAGTGTTTTCTCTGTGGTTTGGTGTCTGGCATTAATCTGGAGAAATTCTCAGATTAAAATATTGCTTAAAATATTATTTCCTGTCCTTTTTCTCTTTCTTTGTTATTTCCATTATATATGTTTTATATCTCTTATCTCTAGATTTAGGATATCCTAGTCTAATTTGAAGGTTATTCTGAAATCTCTTTTCACTTACTTTCAGTTTTAGAAGTTACTAACATCATATCTTCAAGCTCAGACATTTCCTTTTCAGTCATGTTCAAAAGCTTTCTTCATTTTTCTTAGGATGTTTCTGATTTTTGCCATTTCTTTTTGAATATTTCTTAGAATTTCCATCTCTTTGTTTACATTGCCCATTTGTTCTTGCATGTTGTCTACTTGCTCCATTAGAGTCCTTATCATATCAATCACAGTTACTTTAAATCCTCATTATATAAACAACTAAATTAGGAAAGTCATAGGCAGTCAAATAACACTGCCCTCAATGGACAGAACAAAAGGTGAAAATACACCACAACTGTGGTCAGAGACACATCAGTTGGAGGCAAATCCTCAGGATAACAAAGGGATCTGGCCTACATGCTCTGCAAGGGGTAAGATAAGTGATAACACCTAGTGTAATTAAAACTATATAGACATCAGTCACCTCAATGGGCAACCAAGACCCCTAGATCCATCACCTGCCCAGCAAAGTTCTTTGTGTTTTCCAAGCTGGCTCACTACATGACTTACTTAACCAATGGGTCAATATTACCTAAGCAGTTATAATATTATTGGTTGATCATAGCTGTAACCCACATGGTTGTGCTCTATAAAACTTCCTCTAAGGAGTGGGGTCCTGGGCAATCCACTTTCTTTGTATCCCCTCCTGTCTGTCTCAGACAGGTGTTTTCTATCCTCCCTCAATAAATATTTCCTACTCTTAACCTCCATTGTTCCTAGAATTCATTGTTTGATTTTAGAGAACATGAACTTAACCTATTAGACATCTAACAGATTGGGAGTTATAGTTCCATTACATCATATTTGAAGGTTCTGACATCATCCCTGTATTACTAGGTCTGATAATTTCACTTCTCTTACATATCAGATACTGGTTTTGATACTGTTCATTCTTTTCAAAATGCTATGGGGAAAGAAACTCCCAGCCTACTGGGTATCTGGTATGAGTCTATGTTCTCTAAAGTCAAAGAATGAATTCTAGGTACAATAGAAGTTAAAAGTAGAATTTATTTATTGGGAACAGAAAGCTTCTGTCTGAGAGAGATAGAGAGAGAGAGAGAGAGAGAGAGAGAGAGAGAGAGAGTTAGTTGTTTCCAAGTGGACTGTAGAGGAGCCTGATTTTTTGAGGGATTTTTATAGAGAAAAAATCAAAATGAGATGGGTCCAATATGAGGAAAAACAAGAAATCACAAGGTGGGCATGAGGTAAGACAAAACTATGGTCAACCAATAAGATTATGAGCTAATTGTCCAGGTAATATTAATTAAATGAGGATCGAATGAGGAAGCAAGTCACATTGCAAGTGGGCATGAAACAGAACAGGTGATTTTCCTGAATGGGGTAGATCAATGGCTCTTCCTGGTGTTTCAAGGTGATTGATACTTAGAGTATCATCATTGTTATTTATTCCTAGAGGAAGTTTGTGGGTGTATTTGTTTCATCTGTTATCTTGAGATCTGGCCCTCAATGGATGGATCTATTTGCTTACAGTGTATCCCGTCTTCTGACCTGGCACCTTTGAGCGTCTAGCCCTGCCTGACTGCCTAGAATATTTCTATCTAACTTAGCTATCTATAACACCTTTCCTAAACTTTCAAACTTGTGTTGAAATATTGACATGATGTGAAAGAGCCTCAGTACATTGGTATTTTATTGTGATGTGGGGGAGAGGTGTTTGATCATTCTACGATTAGATCTCAGATTCATGGGGACCCTAAGTCTCCGCAACGTGAATTTTACAAGAACTTCTCAAATTTGTTTCCTCTGTAGACAGGATGAGAAGGCTACAGGGACTAGAATTAAGTACTTTCTTTTTCTCAAGTTGTCTAGGCACTAACTAAACCCTCGAAGATTGGACTCTGTTAAAATAGTTTTCTAAAGGCAGACTCTGTTAGAAAAAGCAGTATTCTGCTCTTCCTCAAAGTGTTTCCTTTTCCATTCCCCTGACTGAAGAATTTCGTTGATATTTCCTGTGAAACCCTGGCCATTCTCCTGGAGACAAAACTCACAATAGCAGTGATTCTTCTTCTGATTCAGTCTTGGCACCCCCAAACCTTCTGTGTTTCTTAGTGACAGTTTAGATCTTCCAGCCTTGGCTCTGGTTTTGAAGGAGATTTCTGGTCATGTCACAGTAAGTTGGGACTCTGTGTATCTACTTGTCTCTCCAAACTTGAGGGTGGCAGTTTGCCCTGTGACTTCACCTTTTTGTGGATCTAAGAGTTGTTGAGCTTTCAGATTTTCAACTTTTTCCTTGTTGTTCAGATGAAGTAGTGATTTTAAAATTCCTTATATACTGGGATGAACCCCTAAAAGAATTTTCCAGCACATAAAATTCCACAAGGCTTTCACTAGTGTACCATTATATTATCACAAAATGACATCTCCTGTAAGGTCTTTATAACAGGATGTTAGAGTCAGTCATCTCCAAATTCACTTATATTATAAACTATATGTTCTAGGTAAAAATTTTCATGAGAGTTGACCATCTTCTTTATCCAGTTCAGTTCTATCTAGTCAAAACTTGCCAATTTGGAAAGAATGTAATTATTTATAAAATATCCAAAATAATCAGTTCATATTTATATAGATTTTATTTAACAAAAGCATTGATGCATTAACAAAATTATTCTAAGAATGCTACACAACTCAAGACCATCCCTAAAAAATATCCTGTTCCAATCAATATGACTTATGATATCTATACACAGAGAAATAATATATTTCTCAGCTTCATGAACTTAGTTTATAATTTAAAAGCAAAAATGCTAACTCCTTTCCCTCAAAGAATTACTATTTCCCTTGGACCAATTCATATTTCCACAATAAAATTTCAACTATATAAAATTATTCTTCATTGTCACCAGTTTTACTATATGATGTTTAAGTGAAAATGCTTGAACCTAAAGTAAAACTAACATAAAGTTAATATTTAGCATTTACCTTGTCCCAAGCATAGGAATTTTGTGAAATAAAGTGTGGAACTGAAAGTCTTGTCTCAGTAACTCAGGCATTATGTCCACAACTGCTAAAAATTTCCAGCTAATTAAAACAAACAACTTTAAGAGATGTCAGTGCAGCCTTGACCTGTTATATTACCATGAAGTGTAGCAGGTAGGTGTCACAGCAGCAGATGTTTGGTCTGTTTAATCCTGAGTCTAGTTCAGCAGTGGGCAGTGCTATCATTAATCCACTGAGAGCACACCCCTCAGAAGATAATGAGGGAGGAATTTTTTTAAGTAACCATAATTATAGTGACACTCTCAAGAGCCCTAATTATGGAAATAAGATCTACATTAGATTCACCTACCTGATAGCATACAGGGAAAGTCTATTTCAGATGTATTATCTTGTTTGTTAAAACAGTAGTAGCTGAGATTCGGGTATTCAATATGCGAATAATAGTGTTTCAATTGGAGTTTCAATTCAAATTAAAAACTGGTATGAATTTGCTAGAGTTTGTGCTGTATGCTCAGCATAAAAGCTATCTCTAGGCAAAAAAAAAAAAAAAAAAAACTAGATTTCCAAGCAATATTCAAGACCAAAGCTTATTTCCTGCTTTTGCTTTCCAGACTCGATCCTTCCTAAGCAAGGCAGACATGTGTTTGTCTTCCCTCTTGTCTCCCAAAAAGCCCACAATGCAAGAGTTTGATGCTGATTAGTAATATTCCTCTCGGTGGTCAATCCTAGAAAAAGGGACAGAATTTGTGATTTCCAATATATTTTCCAAAACCACAGAAGGGAAATAAATACAAACACATACTCGCATGTACACAAAGTCACCATGGTAATATTAAGCTGGTTTAGACCCTATAGATATTACTCCATTCTACATGAAAAGGCCTGAGAGACTCATTTTTCTGTCAGAGATCCTACGAATGCCATAGTAACATATTAGTCAGTTTATTCAATAAATGGTAAAATACTGAAGAAAAGCGAAACCCTCTCTCATTTATAAAGAGGAATGAAGAGAGGGGTCCAAGAACTGTGAGAACCTTATTTCTCTCTTTTCATCCTTCTTGGTTTGGTTTGCTCAGAATTATTCATCAAATGCTTGGTGAGACTAAGAATTTTATTGTTTACCTTTCTGACATTCATAAGGCAAATCTTCTAAATTAAATTTGCACACCACTAAAAAGATTTCCTTCCTTTTGCTCACAGGCCCGTTACTCTGAAATTTGAAAGGGATCCCCAATTCCACAAGCTAAAAGGAGAAAGAGGACAGGGTGATTTATTTCCCCTTATTTTCACTCAAAATTCCAGCTAAAAATGGCAAATGAGGACAAAATCATGTAACGAGTCATTCTTAGTAAGGAGACTTTATTTTGATGGAAGTTCCAAATAGACAGAATATATTAACTCTGTTTTGAACTTTAATACACTTCCTCCTCAGACAACTGTAGTCCCAGAGGCACAGAGTTGAATGGTGGTAGATATCACTGCTTTCAGTCCTCATTAAATTTTTGGCTACAAGCCACTCAACTGAATTCAATAAGTGCAAGTCTTAGAATTTGCATTAGTTATTTAAACAAAGGCTGTTTCCTGGACAATGGAGTTGTGAGAACAGTTTGCTCTCCTACCTGTAGATGGTTCACAGAGAGTTCACAGGGAAGAAATTAATTGAGCTCTCTTTTGTTTTTTTCTATCCTTTCCCATCCCCAATGCACTAAGCACTTCTATAGACTTCAAATGCTGCTGTCCTTCAATTAGTGCGTTTTAATTCAATTAAAATTTACAAAACAGCACAGAAGATTTTATTAAAGAGTTCATTCTAATGAGAAGAATGATACAATTATAAATCACTCAATTCCTGCCCTCTAGTAGCTTATACTCATGTCAATTTAAGGAAAATTCCACCAATTAGTCTTGGATAGAATTTAAATGGTAATTTTGCTAATTTGATTCCATATCTTTCTGAGAGTGCATTTACTACTACAAAGAAGAGTGTTGTAGATAACAGCTTTTACAGGGATGACCTGAATTGAGGAAGAAAAGTCAACTTGTGGCTCTTCCAGCTAGAAGCTTCTTTATCAGGGTCACTAATTATTTATTGCAAGCAATAAAGAAAGAACGTCGTATACAGATGGAATGGATTGGTCAACTCAGAATGATAAAAAAATCTGCATGGTTTTAAAGTTTAGTTTATACAAACAAAACAATGTCGTAGTGGTGATTCACACTTTAAGCATAGATATTAACACAGAAATCAAAATTTTGCAATAATAATGACTTTTCAAATATCTTTGACAGAAATATAAAATGTGATTCTTTCTCACTTACCACAGAAGAAATACCTGACATATGTTGTTCTTCTTTTAAGACAAAAGATGTTAATGCACAAATTGTTTTTTCCACACTAAATCTTTAATATTCATGTTTAATTGCAAACTTTGCACTTTGTGATGAATAAGTCGGCTTTGGGTTGTGAGTTTGGGCACTCATCTCTGCAAATCTCACCATTACTGGTTTATACCATGTGGGCATTACTGGGTCTGGCTTGTACTTTTTCTGTAGTATTTTATTATAATGAGGTGGAAAGAGTGTCAGACTTCAAGGATGAATAAAGTGGGTACTAATCACAACTCAACCACTTTCTTGGCTCAAGGTTTTGAAAAAACAACTTAATTTTGTGAACCAAAGCTCTCTTGCAAAATATCCCAGGCAGACTATTTGAGGTAATAAATATGAACACATTTTACAAAACTATCTATCCCTCTACTTAAAGAGAAAACATGGTGATGCCTATGTAGTGTCTCATGATTATTTGTTTTTAACAGAGGAGGTCTTAAACACTAGGGTCATGATAAATCTTTTCTGTAGACTACCACATACCAATACAAAAGAAATAGCTGACTATTGTAAAGTAAAATACTACGTAAAGGAAAATGCTATTGTAAAGTGAGATAATATTGTAAAGCAAAGCTATTGTAAGGTAAAATACTATGTTTGCCAAAAACCTTTTTTGATTCAAAGGTTGTCAAACTAGAAAGGACCTGAGACATAATTTGATCCAGTCTAATTGTACAACGGACCAAAGGATGGACCTCAGGAGCTCAAGAGTTTGCCAAATAACTCTTGAAAGTGGTACAGAAATAGGAAACAGTACTTTGCCTTCTGGTGCTCTAGTATTTTTTACCACCCAGGGCAGGAAGCATACACTTCAATGGGGCAAAGATTCTATAAAGAAATGGATGTCAGTGGTGAAAGTGGACAGTCCCAGTTTCCATGAGCACTTGAAGTACTATAGCCACACAACCATTTTGACAGAGCAGCTCCTGTCCCAGGAAGCCATCATCCTAATGATCCATCATTTGTTGAAAGAGGCAAGATAAAGCACTGACTATGTTCAGTTATCAGCGTGAGTACTAACTAAACTTTTAGACAAACAGGACCTAGTTTGCTAAAGAACATATGAAAAGTGATACTTGAGGTCTTAGGCTTGTCTCAGACATTTTCTTTGCTGGGACAAAATGTCTGATACCCACTATTTAGAGGAAGAGAGGTTTATGTTAGCTCATTTTTCAATCCAAGGTCAGCCAGCTCCCAAAAGAAAAGAAACAACATGGTAGAGGCACATAGTGGAGAAAAGTTGCTCATAGCACAGCTGATGGAAGCAGAGATCATAGAGGGAGGAACTGAGGCAGGTGATAAATATTTCCAGGCCACATTCACAGGGACCTGTCTCCTTTCACCAAATCCTGCTTCCCAACAGCAAGCCAGAATAGTGCCCCAATCACCTTCCAAACATATGAATCATTAAGGGCCATTTTAGATATAAACCATAACAATCTTTCACCACTGCATTCTGACTAAAAAGCTTCTTTCAAGGGTTTATACTTAATACACAAATACCAGAGACAAAGGAGTGAAGTGTGACCCTAATTGTTTAGGAAGAATTGAGGCATATTTCTGCAGCGCCCTTTTCCATCCATGCCGCATCCTAGTCCATCCATGCCTTGTGACAAGGTCCATGGGTGGAGGAGAGCGCTTCAAGGAATCGCTTCTCCAGGGAATTGGGCGCAAGGATCTTGTAGTGTTTTGTACTGATAATTGTAATTTGTGTAATTCAAATATATATATTTTCATGTAATACTCAATATGAAATCAAAAATAGAAACTCCGGAGGAGTTACTAGAGACCCTCTAGATAACCCCTTTGTGAAAACTAATTGTGAAATTTTGCCTTCTGTGAGTAGTGTGAGAGAGTTTATACAGAGGCTTTAAATGGAAAAGCTCATGGAGGAGGATTTACAAAATTCCTGTGAGGCAACTGCCCTGAGACACTAGA
>PVLA01006188.1:0-46017 GCA_004027455.1 Hydrochoerus hydrochaeris | reverse complement strand
CACCACCTTTGGGACCCCTGAGCCCTGCCGCAGCTGGACTCCGGCATATTTCAACTTGTGCAACTCAAACCATGAATAGAGTCTCAATGGCCTCTTTTCTGTGTTACCCTAAACATTTATTAAGGAGATTATAGAAGTCAGGCCTCTAGGAAGCTACACTATCTCTGATTCAATGATGCACTTCTGGGAGAACTCCAAAGTTAAAAATGATGAGTCAAGGTCAGCAGGTCTTCTTCTGAAAAAATAGAGCAACAGAAGTAAGGAATGAACAGGTAAACCTAGGTTAGAGATGTATTACATTTTCCGTGTCTCATCTCTCCAGAGAAGTCTTCATCTGTATCAGTGCCTCATTTGTCCCTGACACTCAGCAGCTTGATAATAGCCAAGAGGCAGCAGGGAAGAATGCCACATATGTTCTGTTATTAATATCTAATTAATTGACACAAGAGCTACCCAAGAAGCATATCTCCAAGTCAGTTCTAGGAGTCAATGCAATAGTGATAGCAAAATGTGGTTGGCCCCTGACCACAGCCTTATCAATATAGAAAAATCTCCTGGGGCTGGGGCATCTTACACATATTTTTCAAAGAATCCTGCGGCTTTATGGACTGCATGACTAACTGATGCAAACACATTCTTGGGCTCTTTCTTGTAGAATTATACACCAATATTGAGAACACCCACACATATCAGTACCAATAGAAAAAAAGCACCAAGAACTATTTTCTTTATGTTACATTATTCTTCCTCTTGCCACAAAGAAGGATTTAACCCTAAAAATCATGCAGTATATTTGATATTTCCATAACCAAACATTCTTGCTAATATTCCACATTTAATTAGTAGAAGAGTGCAGTTCACAAATGCAAATTTAAGGAAAGTTAATGAATATTGATTTGCTATGGACTCCTATGTATGACTTACTGAGTTTTTCTTCCCCTTAGCAAGCCATTGTACTCACAGGACACAATTAGCAGATTGCTCATGGAGGCTGAGAGAGAAAAAGGAAGAGTACATCATTGGAAAGGATGAGAATGACTCAGCCCACCCACATTCCTCTGATGAACTGGAAATAGTATCTTTTGAAACCCAAGGGTCAGACTTTTACTGAAGCTACAAAAATATTTGCAAAGCATTTTTAAAGCTCAAATCTTTAGGTCAGTACTTGGTAACTTAAACTCAATGGCCACTGTTTTTGTTTATTTAACATTTGCATGGCTTTTGTTGAAAGTCAATCTTATTTTGATTGATTTTACTGCTTACATTACAGAAGCAGTGGACTTTTTAAGACTGCAAGCAGCAAGTCCTGTAAAAACTAGTTTCTTAGAATTTGAATTAAATTTTATCTGCAGGAACTCTAAAAGGAAACACTTTTTTTTTCTTTCCTACAAACCTAGCACCTTCCTTTTTACATTGGTTGTCACACAGAAGCATGTCATTGAGATCTGCTTTTTCTATTAAGTTGGACAGGATTAAGATGGGAAAGTTATATAACTAATGCAACATAATTTATTCATTATATAATAATGATATTTCTAGAAAGCACAGTGGAGAATAAGCATTTATGTAATATGATGTTTCTCTCCAAAGCTGAGTCTGTAAGCAGGCACAGAACACAGAGACTTTCACATGGAGACACAAGCTCAAGTTGTGGATAAGAGGATAAAAACCAGCAGCAATAATAATAATATAATATAATAATATAATAATAACTGACCGTCAGAGTCACAGGGCTGATGGAAGGGTTTTAATCTGGAACACCTTTTAAAACAAATTTTTCTAAGGTTTATATTTTCACCTGGTGTTTCTTTCTTACCAAATATATTTCCATTTTCTCATCCAGGAGCCTATGAATGCGACCTTGAATGGGAAAGGGGCATCTTTGGCAATATGATTAAGGCAGAGATTTTGAGACAGAAAAATTAACCTGGATTACATAGGTGGGTTTAAAATGCAATAATATATATTCTTATAAGCGGGAGACAGAGGGAGACTTCACACACATGTACACACAGACACACACAGAGCAAGAAAACTACAGAGGCAGAAGATGGAGTGATGTTGCCACTACTCAACATTGCTGGACACCACCAGAACGTAGAAGAGATGGTGACTGCGTTCTCTTGCACAGGGTCCAGCGGAAATAGGACCTTCTGACATCCTGATTCTGGACTTCTGGTTTCCAAACTACAAAAGAATAAAATTCTGTTATTTTGAGTCACCATGTTCATTAGTGATTTATGACAGAAATCTTAAGAAAGTATTTTTGATGCTTATAGTTATACCTAACTATAAATTTTAAAAACCCAGTATTCTAGCTAATGCTTCTTAAATACCAGAATTTGTGAGGAAAAAATAAAATTATTTTTATCTAATGTACTGTACTTTAGAGCAATGTTAAGTTCAGAGCAAATCCAAGTGTTAAGCACAGAGCATTCCCACCCCTCTCCAACCCCTATCAACCTCCCTTAAAGACACATTCATTCCAATCAGCGATCCTACACTGTCATATTATTGCTCTCAAAGTTCACAGTTTAGGGTTCACTCTTGATTTTGTATACTCTATGGGTTTGGACAAGTATATAACATCAAAAGGAAAATTCTTTACTATCTACACAAGGCAGACATGTCACATAGACATACTGAAGAAGATTTTTGATGATTTCTTTAGAAAGGCTAATAAAAAGTCAGGCAATTGCTATTAAATCAACATGAAGAAATGGAGCTGAAGTCTTTTGAAATTTTTTCTAAACTGAGAATTATATTTTTCTATAATTATTCTATAGGTATTATAAATAAGAAATTATTGTGAGCTTTAAAGTATATATCATTTTGATAAAAGTATGAATATAAAAGAATTAGTCAAATATAAGACATTTTGTTGCTCAGAATTGGATTTTTTAAAGACCTTTAACAGAAAACAAAGATTTAGAAATATTATAAGGATAAAATTTAATGTAAATCTCTGTTTATGGCTTGTAGTGTTAATCTCCCAAATACATGAAAACAATAGAGAGCCTCTAAAGCATCATTTATACTTTCATGGTTCTCAATGAACATTATCAACATCTGGGACCATTCAAGGATAATAGAGTGGTCTCAGTGTAGATTAGTATTTTGGTTACAGCTCCTCAAGTGATGCTAAATGTTCAGCCAGGGCAAAAAAAAAACACTGATTTATCTTCTTTGATTATTTTACTTTTAGAATTGTAGCAACCTTTCCCAAAAATTTTCTGTTTCAGCTATGCAATCAGATACTCATAATTTTCCAGGTAATTCTCACATCCTATGTTGTCCCTTAATCTTCTGGTTGACTAGTCTTCCAATTTTCCATGTTAGTCCTTTACCTTGGATTGTGTGTTCTTTCTCTTTATCCCAAACTATCCCTCTCTGAAGTATGTGTCCTACTATATTTATGCTTACTTATAAATTATTCCCAATAAAAGATTAGTCCAAGGCTCATATTAAAAAAGCAACAATCTCTGAAGAGTAATTGAGTCCATAAATTTCTAGATGGCATTGATGGTATGGTTGCATTACTAAATAGTGGATTATTGATAAATCAGTTTGACTTATATGGAATTCCAATTTTAGAATTCTAGGCATATTGACTCCAGTCATAAACTCTGATCTCATCTGGCCTGAACTTGAGGTAGCAATATGCTGTTAAAATTCAGAGAATTCTGATAAAACAGAGACTCTTCCTCTGACACTTATGTACCTCCATTGATGTACCTGGGAATTCTTGCAGCTGAAACAAAAATTGTGTGCTTAAATATGATTTTATATTTTCATAAGCCTAAAAGAGACATTAAGATGAGTTAATTCTTTGTAAATATGCATGCTGATTTGAGGCTTGTCACTCTATCTTTCATTGCCACTAGTATAATGATGAGGATCCTATAAAAGTAGATTATAGAAGAAACTTGGACTTCATACATGTTTTCCTAGTGATACATGGGAACAAATCTCCCAACCTATTTGATGTCTGGTAGGAATTTGTGTTCTATAAAATTGAAGAATGAATTTTAGGAGGTTAAGAGCAGAATATATTTATTGAAAGAAATAAAGCTTTTGTCAGAGAGACAGAAGGGGTCCTGAAAGGGTTGCCAAAGTCTCTGTCTTTTCTAAGGACTTTCATAGAGTAAAACCATGACATGACACAGGTCCAAAATGAGGAAAACCTGGAAATTCACAAGGTGGGCATAAGGTGGGAGAGAACTATTGAAAGAGTTTTGCCCTAGAATGAATTACAAGACACTAGGTAGTGGAGGCCAAAACGGGGACATTTACCCTGAGGTCACTTCCTCCTTCCTCTATTACAACTTCCTTTTTCCTTTCCCAGTGCACGTGAAGAAAATTCCAATCAACTCCTTGCCTGTCATCAATGCCCACCCTAAGTGCCACCCCTGGTCAAAGGTTACATACAGCCCATACCCCATATCCTGGCAGAGGAGAACCCACTGTCGATTATGGGCTCCTCTCCACATCCTTGGAATAAAGACCGCTTTAACTTTTGCATTCTGCTACTTTATTGCACCAAAAAACTCTAACATTCTGGGGCCAAAACCCAGGAAGCTGGCGGAGTCAGTTGACTCCTGGGAGTCACTCCCAGTTTGAGCTCCCCTGCCAATCTATAGACCATTTCTAGGAAGTATTACTAGGACTAATTTCTGCTTTCAATGGAAGCTATTTATCACCATCAGTCTGTATACAACACCAACTTATCTCATTTATCACAGGTAACCATTTTCCATCAGGGGTTTTCTGTTCCCATGGGCCGGGCCCACAATGGATAACACATTGCCATCCCTGGGCAAAGAGAGCAGTTCTCAAGTTCCTTGGACAACCTGAGGCAGAACTGTTACTCTTGTCCTCTGGGATCCCAACCCATGCTTTTTTGTGACAGTCCATGAGATCAGGTTGGAACCTTTATTATCATGCTTCCAAAATAGGTGACAACTTCTTTTGATAAGTGTGATCTGGGGCAACTTTCATGTTCCTTAGAGGGGAACTAAAGTTCTTACATCCCGAGGCAGTTATTCTTTTGGCTCACTTTTAATTCAGTCATGGGGAATACTATTTCCTGTCCCCTGAAAAACACATCTCTGGGATGCCTGGTTTATAACCTTGGCACTCTCAGCCTAAAGAAGGCTATAGAAATCAAAGAACTAACCTTTTACTGCCTGGTGGCTTGCCCTACCTACAAGCTTAATGGCAACCCACAGCCTAAAGAGGGAACATTTGACCCCTGTATTCTTCAAAATTGTTACACTGGCAGCAAGTTAACAGAAATCCCTTATGTACAGGCCTTGCTTACCCTAAGAATGTTTTCTTCTCTCATTCAGTCATGTACGGCAGCCCAAATATTTCTAGCTAACTCTACTGCACCAGAAACTCTCCCTGCTTCCCCTCCAGACTCCTTAGATGATATGTCTTGTCTTTACTCCCTCTCCTCCATATCCCCAAGATCAAACCCTTCAGCCTTCTCAACCAAAGATTTCTGTGCCCCCTGCATCATCCTCTACCCCCATCACCCACAGTGGCCTCTAATCATTCTCTTAGTTTCTCTCCTCAGTCTCAGGTTTCTTAATACCCTCCACCTGTCTATTCTATCGGACAGCTCTTCTTTGTCCCCTACCCCTGTATTGCCACTTTCTCTGCCAGCTCACCATATTCAGTCTCACACATTTCAGCCACCTAGCAGGCCACATGGTTCTCAGCAGTTATGTTGCTGCAGCTCACATGGAGGACAGCCGCCATCTTGCAGCCCTCTGCCACTTGACAGTGCACTGCCATCTTGAGACAGGTCACAGGGTCAATGGCTGCCATCTTGCAGTCCCTCATCATGTGACCAGCAGCAGCCATCTTGTTGTGGGTCACATGATGACCAGTCACCATCCTGTGCTCCCTCACTGTGTCACTAGCCACAGCTATCTGGCTGTGGGTCACACAGTAATCAGTTGACATCTCATATTTCCCTGTCACATGGTGATAAGCGGCCATTTTGTAGACAATCATTGTGTAATTGCCCATACACGCCTGCTGGGCAGTCGGCTCTTCAGTGGCCATCTACACCTCCTACTCCACAGCCTTCTCAGTCTCAATCTCTATTCCCACTTTGGGAACAGGTTGGCCCCTAGGGATTAGTACATATTCATGTTCCTTTTTCCTTCTCTGACCTATCTCAGGTTAGCCATAAGTTAGGTTGCTTTCCTTTTGACCCATAGAATTATATTAGAGAATTTGAGTTTATAACTAATTGTTATGATTTACATTTTAAGGATATTTATGTAATTCTGAACCCCAGCCACAGCTCAGCTGTGGCAAGCAGCTTGAGAAGAAGCCAATCACAGTTGTAAGGCAAATACTGCTGAGAATGACTCTGGGCCTACTGCAGTGCCTGGACAGAATTCTAACTGGAATTACCAAAATGGAGAAGGTGCTTATAAAATACATAAGATGATTTTATGTATGATTGTTGGCCTTAATAAAATAGCTCACAAACATACTAACTATAACAAGCTTTTAGAACAGGTCCAAGAGGCTAATGAGAATCCAGCTGTGTTCCTAAATCAGCTTAAGGACACCTTAATTAAGTTTACTAATGTAAACCCAGACTCTCACTCATGAAGGGAAAATTGTTACTAACTCTTATTTTATTTCTCAGTCTGCTCCTGATCTTCATGCAAAATTACAAAAGCCTGAACTTGGTCCTCAAACTCCACAGGGAGAGCTTCTTAATATGGCTTCCTGTGTTTTCAAAAACAGAGAAAAAACTCAAAAAGAGGAAAAAGAGGCACAAAAAAGAAACTTGCTAAATATCCACGTGATCTTTTAGCAGTGGCACTTGGGGATCCCAAGACAGAAAAACCAAAACAAGGCAGAGCTGCCTGATCCCCTCCCAGATCATGCTTCAAGAGCAACAAGGAAGGACATTGGGCAAGAGAATGCCCCAACCCTGGCATGCCTCTGGGGCCTTGCCCCTATTGCAACCTCAAGGGTCATTGAAAGACTGACTGTCCGAAATACCAGAGAATGGGTAAGCCATTCTCTAACTTTTGCCCTCACAGGAAATCTCATCACTACTGGATTCATCACTGACTGATCTACTTGGACTTGCTGCTGAAGACTGATGGGGCTCAGGGCTCACGGCCCCAATTAAGATATCCTTCTCAGAGCCCTGAATCTCCCTGGAAGTCTCAAGTAAGACACTATCTGTACTTGTAGATATGGGGGTGACTTATAGTGTACTTCCTGAGTTTTCAGGCTATTGTATTAAGTACTCAGTCTCAGTAGTGAGTGGTGTTGGCCAAGCTAGACAGCCTCTACAGACAGGAACTATTCCATGCAGGTGCCAGACTCTCTTCTTTACCCCTAGCTTTCTAGTAATTCTAACATGTCCCACATTCCTTTTAGGTAGAGATCTTCTTCAAAAGCTTAACTTCTCCTTTACTTTCTCCATCCTCACAGATCTATTCCTTCCAACATCCTCACAATGCACTGCAAAGCCATCCCCTTCTCTCCCTTCTTCTCTGGTCGACCCTGTAGTTTGGGATACCTCCAACCCCACCCGCACAACCCATGCCATGCCTATTTTAATTCATCTCAGGGATCCTTCATTTTTCCTTGTGTTTCCCAATATCCCATAACTCCCAAACATTTATGGGGACTTAAACCTATAGTCAAACTCCTTTTAGACAATAGTTTTCTTAAACCTACCCATTCACCCTATAATACTCCCATTCTCGCAGTACTCAAGCCTGATGGGTCTTACTGTCTAGTACAGGCCCTTAAGGTAATCAATAATGCTGTTTTCCCAATTCACCCAGTGGTGCCAAACCCTTATACCATGCTCTCTTATATCTCTCACCTCCACTCACTTTACAGTCATAGATCTTTTTTTTTTTTTTTTGTCTTTTTGAGACAGGGTCTCACTATGCAGTTCAGGCTGGACTTCAGTTCACTTTGTAGCTCAGGCTGGTCTCAAACTCACAACAATCCTCCTGCCTCAGCCTCCCAAGTGCTGGGATTAAAAGTGTGAGCCACCACACCCGGCTCAGTCATAGATCTTAAAAATGCCTTTTTAACCATCCCCCTACACCCTGATTGTCATGATTTCTTTGCATTTACATGGAGTGACCTGGACACTCTCAGGTCTCAACAACTTACTTGGACAGTGCCCCCTCAAGGGTTTAGAGACAATCCTCATTTCTTTAGCCAAATTCCTGCTGCTGACCTTGCAGCACTTGACCTCAAACCTAGCACCCTCCTTCAATACATCAATGACCTTCTCTTATGTTCTCCATCCCATATGTTAGCCATAAAGCATTCAGCTAGTCTCAATTTTCTTGCCAGTCATGGGTACAGGGTTTCTCCTGTTAAAGCCTGAATAACTTCCCAAGAAGTCAAATATCTAGGCTTCTCTCCCACTCCTACCACTCGTTCCATCACTACAGATCACAAGGCGATTCTTTGGGATCTCCAGGTGCCTACAACCAAACAATAGATTATATCTTTCCTAGGTTTAGCTAATTTCGTTCGTCTCTGGATTCCTAACTTTGCAGCTTTCACTCAACCCCTCTACAAAGCTTCTAAAGGCTCTTTATCACAATCCCTAGACCCCACTATGCCCATACACACCTCCTTTCATAAACTGAAAGGCTCCAGCCTTTACCCTTCCTGACCCCACCCAACCCTTCATTCCATACACTGCCTCTCAGGGTCACAATGCTGTAGGTGTACTAGGACACAAAAAAGACCTTCTTTTCAAGTGGTAGCCTACTTGTCAAAGCAGTTAAGCAACACAGGAAAAGGATGGGCACCTTGTCTCTGAGCCCTTGAAGCTGCAGCCCTACTGACACAGGAAGCTAAAAAGTTTACCTTAGGATAGTCTATTGCAGTATACTGACCTCATCATCTAAGTGAGCTTATCTCACATGAGACACTCCCTGCCCTGATGACCCCTTCTCCCCTTCCACAGGTCATCTAGCCCTCTCTCAGGACCCTTCTTTCTCTATTGCAAATAGTGGTCCTCTTAACCTGGCAACTTCGCTTCCCACCTAAGAAGGCTACCCTCGCCATGACTGTATTGAGGTCTTACAGATGACCCCCACCCCTTTCCCTCACCTCAGTTGCACACCTCTCTCTTTAGCCTTTGACACATGGGTCATAGATGGCAGTTCAACAAACACAGACAAACAAAGGAGAGCAGGATATGCAGTGCTTAACCAGTCAAAAGAAAATAACCCACCGCCACCTGGGATATCTTCCCAGAGGGCAGAACTTATTGCCATTACACTCGCAAAGGACAAAGTCATAAATATATACACTGATTCAAAGTATTAATTTAGTATTTTATACACCGTGCTGCTATCTGGCAAGAAAGGGCTTTTATCAGCTCTCAGAGAACCCCCATCATTAATGCACCTTATCCTTAAACTCCTAGAAGCAGCACAACTCCTAAAGCAAGCAGCAGTTATTCATTGCAGGGGCCACCAGAATTCTGCAGATCCCATTGCTCAAGGCAGTGCCTTTGCAGATACACAAGCCAAGTGAGCGGCACAAAGGCTTTATTCTTCTCATCTTCTCCCATTGGTCCCAAACAGTCTACCTCAATTTAATTATTCACCAGAGCAGTTACAGTTACTTCATAAGCCAGATTACACACAAAACCCTCAGGGATGGATTTTCCAGGGATCAAAACTTGTTCTCCCAGATCAACAGGCCTTAGACATCATCGCTGACTTACATAACCATTTCCATATAGGATCACAGGCCCTATACAGACTCAGCCCCAGCAGTTACACATCCTTCTCTGAGGGCTATCATTCTTCAGATTACTCACCCCTGTCATCTCTGCACTAGGACCTCTCCTCAGGGACACATAGCACCCTCTTCCTTCCCTACTCATCAATTTCACAGACACACCCCTGGTCAGGACTGGCAGGAAGGTTTTATACCCATGCCCCACCACAAAACTCTCAAATATCTTCTCACTTTTGTCTGTGCTTTTTCAGGATGGACAGAAGCCTTTCCCACAACCAGAAATTGCTGATGTAGTCACTAAAGTCCTGTTACAGGAAATCATCCCAAGGTTTGGTCTACCGCAAAGTATTCAGTCAGATAATGGTCCAGGCTTTATTTCTCAAATCATTCAACAGGTATCCTCAAGCTTGCACATCACCTGGCGCCTAACATTCCATACCACCCACAATCCTCAGGAAAAATAGAAAAGGTAAATGGTCTCAAAAAAAAAAAAACTCACAGAACTCATTTTAGAACTACACCAAACTTGGTCTCAACCTCTGCCCCCAGCCTTAGCTGAGCTCAGGGGCACTTCCCGGGCTCCTACATTTTTAAGCCCCTTTGAACTCATGTATAGCCGACCATTCCTACTCCACAATCTTCCCCCACCCGAAAGTTTCCCTCCTCTTGCTGACTACATCCCAATTCTCTCCTTCCTCTGACACTTGTTACAACATGCTGACCTCTGTCTTCCCCAACCCTCTGATCCTCCCATATCCCCAGGAGGTCTAATTTATCTCAAATCTTTTAAATACACAGGACTACAACCAAAGTGGAGTGTACCCTATCTGGTTTTATTAGTCAGGGTTTTACTAGAGAAAACAGATATTATATGAGATATACAAAGATTGGCTTAAAGCATGCAGATCTCTGCCTTCCCCAATCCTCTGATGGGACCAAACCAGATCCTCCCATACCCCCAAGAGATCTAATTTATCTCAGATCTTCTAAATCCACAGGACTACAACCAAGGTGGAGCAGCACCTTCCTGGTCTTCAAGGCAACCCCAACAGCAGTCAAAGTCACTGGCCTGCCATCTTGGTTCCACATCTCTCAAGCTAAGCGGTACCCTCCCAACCATGAATCTAAACATCCTGAGTGGTCATCTCATCTATCTCCCACCAGTCTCCATCTCACCAAGGCCCCACAGCCACAGCTTTCAGACTAAGTCATGTTTTGTTATCCTACTTGGTTCCTGATCTCTTACAGTCTATTAATTATTTTTTTTACAATAGGACTCTGGGGAGTCTTCTCTAAAGATTCCCACATCATGTGTAAAATTGTCTTCACGTTGCTCTACATAACAACTATCTTAGTTTTTTTCTAACTTAGCTGTTTAGGTAAACATTAAACCCCTGTGGGTCTAGGCTCTCACTTCCCTTATAGTGACACAGCACAGCCCTCCCCACCCCTACTCTATAATTTTGCAAACATGATTCAGCCATCAGGTCTTATATTTCTCAAGCTTCTTATTCTTTCCAGCTCAACTCCTGAACCAAAGACAAACCCTACCTACCTACACTTTTAACTTTTACCCTTTCATATGGGGAAAATTACCTGTCATAACTTGAATCCACCTAACCCCACACTTATTTTTCAGATTCTACCTCACCATGGCCCTGACGGAATGATATATTTACATCACGGGCACCTTTCTTTCTACCTCCCCTGGGTCCTTAAATATGATAGTGTTCTGCCTCCTCATAGCATTTTGTCACTTTGTTTCTCCAATCTAGGATGTGAGCGTCCACCAGTGATAAACCTGTCCTGGCTGAAACATCTGGTACCAGCTTCTACACCAGCATCAACCATCATCCTGTCAACCTTCCTGAGCCCCAATAAGGCGCCCCCTTTCAGCAGGAAGTAGTAATGAGAGAGACCTCGCCCTTTTCCTAACAATAAAAAGATGGGAATGAAAGAGTTTTGCCCTAGAATAAACTACAAGCCAATATGCCAGTGGAAGGCCAAAACGGGGACATTTACCCTGAGGTCACTTCCTCCTTCCCCTATTATGACTTCCTTTTTCCTTTCCCAGTGCATGCCAAGAAAATTCCAATCAGCTCCTCATGCATCATCAATGCCCCCCCAAGCAGCACCTCTGGTCAAAGGTTACATAAATCCCATACCCCATATCCAGATAGAGAAAAACTCAGACCACTCTCAGTTAAGGTGTCCTCTCTACATCCTTGGAATAAAGGCCACTTTTACTTTTATATTCTGCTCCTTTATTGAGCCGAAAAACTAACACCATTCCCTTCCTCTACCCTAATAACCTCTCTTCTACATTTTGTTGTTGTTGTGGTGGTGGTGGTGGTGGTGGTGGTGGTTGGTTTTTTTTGTTCGTTTGTTTTGTTTGTTTGCACTGGGAATCAGACTCAAGACCTTGAGCTTGCCTGGCAGGCATTGGCCTGATAAGCTATATCCCTGGCTCCCCTTCTACTTTTTATGTTGTCTTTTTTCCCACTTGTTTTCCAGATTCCATGTATGGAAGAAAACATGTGATACTTTTTTTTCTGAGTCTAGCTTATTTTATTTAGCATAATGTTCTCCAGTTCCATCTACTTTATACTAAGTGACATAATTTTGTTTGTCTTAATGGCTGAATATGCCATTATATACATAAACTACACTTTATTTATTGATTTGTTGATGGGCACCAGCTGATTACATATCTTGGATACTGTGAATTGTACTACAATACATATGAGTTTGCAGATACATCTGTTGTTGTATACTGATATTCATTTCTTTTGGGCATATACCAAATAGTGGTACCACTGGATCTTGTGATAACTCTAATTAGTTTTTTTTTTTTAACAACCTCCATACTAGCTTCCACAGTGGCTCCACTAATTTACATTGTACCAACTGAGGTCAGATGGAGTTGCAATGCAGTTTTGGTTTACATTTCTTAATGGCTAAAGATGATGAACATTTTTAAAAGATGATTTTTGGCCATTTGTACTTCTTTTGAGAATGAGCTACTTTGTCTACTTGTCAATAGGATTACTTGTCCTTATGACATTTTAAAATTATCTATATATTCTAGATATTAGCTTTCTATTGGAAAATAGCTGGGAAAGATTTTCTCCCATGTCTCTATGCTACATTGTTTCCTTTCCTGTGTAGAAGCTTTTTAATTTGGCACAATCCCATTTATTTATCCTTGTTATAATTCCTGAGTTATTTGAGTTTTAAGAAGGAAGTTGTTCTCTTCTGCTTTCTTCTAGCAGTTTCAAAGTTTCAGGTGTTACCCTTATCTCTTTAATCCATTTGGAACTGATTTTTGAGAGACACAGTGATTCAAGGTTAATCTTTTACATATGAATATCCAGTTTTTTCAGAAATATTTTAAAGATGCTTCCTTTTCTCCAAGGTATGTTTTTGACATCTTTGTCAGGAATCAGAGAACTACAGTTGCAGAGATTTATTTCTGGATCATCTATTCTATTCTATCCTTCCACATATCTGCTTTTCTACAAGTACTTGTCTCTTTTCATTACTATAGCTCTGTAGTATATCTTTAAATTGATATTATGATAATTTCAGTAATTCTCTTTTTGCTCTGGGTTGCTTTGGATTTTCAAGATCCTCTATGCTTTAATATGAATTTTAAGATTGTTTTTGCTACTTATGTGAAAAATGTCTTGGCAATTTTGGTGGCTATTTCAATGAATTTGTAGATTGTGTTCAGTAATATGACAATTTTAATAACATTAATTCTGCCCATTTCATGAAAAAGGAAGTATTTCTATTGTGTAATGCATTATTCAATTTTTTCTTCAATGTTCTGTAAGTATATTGCTATGTATTATATATATATATACATATATATATGAAGTAATATGTATATCTGTATATACATATATATTACTGATTTTCTACCCTACTTTGATGAATGCTTAAAATCAGATGTATGATTCTTCTAATAGAATTTTCAGGATCTTCCAAGTTTAGGATAATGTTATCTGCAAGTAAGGATAATATGATTTCTTCCTTTCATATTTGTATCATTTTATTTTTTTTTATTTTTTGCTCTGACTAAATTTTCAGGTGCTATATTGAATAGGAATTGTGAGAGTCAAAATCCTTCACTTGTTCCTAATTTTAGGAGACATTCTGTAAAATGTTGGCTATTAGTTTGTCATATACAACCTTTATTAAGTAAGATCTTTTTATACCTATTTTCCTTTGGGCTTTTGTCATGAAGAGATGGTGAATTTTTTCAAAAGCTTTGTCTGTACCAATTGAGAAGATCTTGTAATCTTTACCCTTTATTCTACTTACGTATTATATTACACTTATTTATTTGTATATATTAAACCATCCCTGGAATGAAACCATCTTCATTATGGTGCATGATAGTTTTTTTTAAGAGAGAAAGAAAAGAAAATTTTAAAAAGACAAAATAGAAAAATCAAGAAGAAAAGTAGAATACAGAGTTCAAAAAAAATTAACATCATAAAATTGCTAGTTGATACATTACATATTGTTAATTTAACAATAGTTGTTAAAGTTACAAAGTCAAAGCATAAAAAGTGGCTAGACACTCAAACATTGACAGTACAAACTCTTCCTTTCAATGATGTAACAAAAGCTCAGTAATATGGTCATCTATTTATACACTATACATACCATTACATCCTTTAAAGCACTTTCCTTCCCTTTCATTTTTACAATAGTTATTATATCTATTAAATTTTTATATCTATTATACCTTTATATCTGTTACACTTTTTGGATACCATTATTCTGTCCATTCTTATCATTTTTTACACTAGAGAGACAATGTGATATTTACTAATGTGAGTTTTGTTTATTCCACTAATAAGGATATTCTCAAGTTGCCTCCATTTACAGATAAAGGTCTCAAGATCATCTCTTTATAGTATTCCATTGAGTAGTATTCCATTGTATAAAAATACAATTTTTTCATCCACTCTGCGGCTGATGGGCATTTTG
This sequence comes from Hydrochoerus hydrochaeris, assembly GCA_004027455.1. Lineage (NCBI taxonomy): Eukaryota > Metazoa > Chordata > Mammalia > Rodentia > Hydrochaeridae > Hydrochoerus > Hydrochoerus hydrochaeris. Next base: position 31,248 of record PVLA01006188.1, on the reverse strand, counting down.
GTTGTTTCCAAGATTTAGCTATCACAAATTGTGCTGCTATGAACATGGGTGCACATATATCACTGTGACATGGTATGAAAGTTTTAAATGTTGTTGAATTCAGTTTGCAAGTATTTCTTCGAGAATTTTTGCAAGCAGTGTTCATCAAAGACATTGGTTTATGGTTTTTTTAATATGTCCTTATATGATTTTGGCATCAGGCTGATATAGGCCTCATGGATTTGGAAATATTATTTTCCTTTCTGTTTCATAGTTTGACAAGTACTGCTGTAATTTCTTTTTTTTAATTCTGATAAAATTAACCAAAGAATCTGTCCAGTTTCTGCTTTCCTTTAGTGAAAGACATATCATTACTTGGTTTGTTCTGTTTTTTATATCCCTGTCACTCAATTTTGGTAGGTCATATGTGTGTGGGTTTTTGTCTACATTTTTTAATTTATTGGAATATGAGCTGCCAAATAGTTTCTAATGATCTTCTAGATTTTAGTGTTAATTTTTTGTAACATCTGATTTTTCATTTATTTTTAATTTGGTTCTTTCCTCTCTTTTGATTAGTTTATAAAAGAATTTGTCAATTTTCTTTGTCTTTTTCCTGAGTACAAACTCTGTTTCCCTGACCCTTTGCACTGTTCTCTTAGCTTCTACTTCATTGATTTTAGTTCTCACCCCTTCTAACCAGGACCACCTTATAACATCAAGTTGACTCTATGGCCTCATAATTCAATCCCTTCCAAGAGTCCCAACTAGGGACTGCACAAGGCACTTGGGCGGCATCTAGGTATAAATCATAACATTCTGCACCCTAGAATTCTCATGGGCATCTCTATAGGCAAAATATATTTAGTCCATATCTAAAAGTCACCAAAATCCTAACATTTCCAGCATTGCTGTAAAGTCCAAGTCCAAAATCTCCTCTGAAACTCCAGGAAAACTCTTCACTTTGAGTCCCTATCAAAATCAAAATGAAAGCTAAATACTGGAGACGCACAATGTTGACACAGGCTAAAAATGCTCACTCCAAAAAGGAAGAATGGGACCAAAGCAAGACCAAAATCCCACAGAGTAAACATGAAACACTGTAGTTTTGTGTTCAGGATGTGAATGCCAAATGACTTGAGCAAACTTGGACCCACAGCACATGCCGTTACAGTTCCCAAGGCTTGTATAATGTTGTTCCTATTGTCCTGATGTAAACAGATTCATGCTAATAGGTACCAAATTTCCTTGTACTTCTTTTCTGGGTAAATGGAAAATTTTTAAAACTGTTTTTTGTTTGTTTGGTTGGTTGTTATTGTTGTTTGCTACTCTTTCACTGTTTAAAATCTCCCTAAAGGCAGCATGCAGTATTTTTGCTGTACAAAAATTGTACGAACATTGGGTTGCCTTAAAATTTCTTCCACCAGAGTAATTAGTCTCCTGCCCTTAATCTTAGTCTCCAGAAAAGTCCCAGGACATGAGCAAAATATAGACAAATTTTCTACCAGAACATCACACAGATAGCCTATACTTCAGCTGAGGATTAGGTCATTGTGCCTGAAGGAAATGCTGAGCATGGTTTTTAAACTTCTGCCTTTTCATCATCATTCTGGTTTTCTGATCCCTGATCAGAATCTCCCATTAAGATCAGCTCACAGCAGTCTAAGGCTCTTCTAGATGGCATCTGCAAATTTTTCCAAACTCTTCCCAAGAACCAACTCTCATGGCTTCCAAACAGCATGGTCAGGTATTCACAGCAATCCCATTCTTGGCACCAAAATCTGTCTTAGTGATTTTCCTGTTACTTGAACATAGTGCAACGCCTACAAAGTAAAGGAGAGGTTTCTTTTTGCTTCCAGTTACAGTCTATGATGGGCTGGCTCTTAGAAACAAATCTGTAGAGAGACATAATGAAGGAAAACTGCACATGTCATGGTGACAAGAAAACACAGATTGAAGGGAGGAGCCAGAGACAGACATATGCCCTTTCAGGCCCTGCACCAAGGGACAGGCCTCTAACCAAAGCCAGCTGTCCTAATAGCAAATCAGTCATACAGCTTCCATAAAACAATCACCTTCCAAATACTCTGCCTATGAGCACACAAGTCTCTGAGGGGAGAACTAGATACAAACCCAGATATAAACACTTGATATAACAGAATACTATTTCCCATCATTTCATTTTCAGTCTGTGAATACCTCTGTGAGTAAGGTGCATTTCTTGCAGACAAAACTAGTATGATTTTTTTTTAATTCAGTCACACAATCTGTACCTTATAATTAGAGAATAATACCACTGACACTCTTGGTTATTATTTAAAGGTATGTATTAGTACTTGTAGCTTTGTAGTTTTTCTTCTGTTGTTTTAAATAATCTGTTTGTTTCTTTCTCATTTATTCATCTTAGAATAGTATTTTATACTTCCCTAATTCTTATTTTCTTACCTATACATCTAGTAAGATTTATTTTTCCTCACACTCTCATCATGGTCTTTTCTTTCTGCTTTCTCTAGCTGTAAGATTCTTTATCTCCCGTAATGCTGATTTAGTGGTCCTTAGTTCTTGCACTAAGTGCTTCTCTGTACTTTTTTCAATTTTGAAGGATTACTTTGCTGCATGTGGTAATCTAGATTGCAGGTTGTTTTCTTTTAGAGCTTGAAATAAATACAACATCTTATGCCTTTAAAGTTTTTGCTGAGAAATGTACTGTTATTTTGACAGGTTTGCTTTCATCTGTGATTTAGCACTTCTTTCTTGCAATTTTTAATACTCTTTTTTTGTTCTGTATTTTTAGTTATAATGCATTGAGTAGAGGGTTTTTTCCCCTGATCGTATGTACTTAAAGATCTAAATGCCCCCTTTAGCTGGATATGCATTTCTTTTGCAAGATTTGAGAACTTTTCAGCTGTTATGTACTTAATAGGTTTTCTATACCTTTGGACTGTACCTCAGATTCTTTATATAAATCAATTTTTATAGGTGTGGTCTTTTAATCATGTGTGTTCTGTTCCTATTTTTTTTTTACTTCCTTTATTTCTGTCTCAATATTCTAGTTTATCAACTTTATCTTTGAATACTGATGCTCTCTCTTCTGTTTCATCTAGTCTATTGCTGAGACTTTCCATGGAGATTTTCATTTGGTTTATTGAGATTTTTATTTCCAAGATTTCTGTTTTCATAATTTTTATCTCTTTATTGAATTGCTCGTTCATACTTTGCACTGTTTCTTATTTCAGTTGACTTCATTTTTTTTTCTGCAGAGAATGCCTTATACATGATCAGACTTTGCCATTTTATGCTCCTGAAATTCTTACCAGTTTTCTCATTGAATCATCATGGCAAATTAGCTAAAAAGAGATAGGCAATCATAACATGATCAAGTTAGCAAAACTAACTCAAATAAATATTTTTTATTTCAAGCCCTGATGCAGAGACAAGATCAAAAAGGCATCAAAACACAATAGGGACAGAACCCACATAGATCCAACATGCTTCCCTTATTCTACATCATTTATTTAATTTTCTTACAGATTTTTCTATGAACGTTAATTGAATTTTTTTTTCTTTCATTCATTTTCTCTTTCTCATTTTCTTTCTTTCTTATTTTGTTTCCTTTCTTTCTTTTTGTGGTACTGGGAGTTGACCAGTTAGAGCCAGGGAGCAGATAAGAAACCATGGTTTTATTTCTCTATCTGAGCCACTTCAGGAATTTATATTTTGTAGTTCAGACAAGAAAAACAATGTAAAATGCCTGACTCCCATGCTCTTTCCTCAGTCGCCTGCCTGCCTCCTTCCTTTGGTCACTTCATCTGAGATTGCCGGCTGTGTGCTGGAGTCCTGGGTGTGTCAGGTTTATTCCCTCCACGGTTTTTCCCATGGCTGTTCTTCCATTAGTACTTTCTTTCCACTGTGCATCATCACCTCATTTATGTTTCTGCTCAGGTCTCACTTAACTAGAAGCTCTCTGACCCCTTCCACTACTCTCTTCAACTCATTACTGTTGAATTTTATTCACAATACCTTATCTGCTGTTCTCTGAATTTATACTCTGTTTTTGTTTTTTTTTTTTTTTTGTCTTTTTGAAACAAGGTCTCATCTGCAATTTTAGGCTGGCTTAGGCTCATTTTGTAGACCAGGTTGGTCTTGAACTTGTAACAATTCTCCTGCGTCAGCCTCCCAAGTTCTGGGATCACAGGCATGTGCCACCACACCCAGTTTTTTTATACTATTTTGTATAAATATTTCTGTCTTCCTCAAATAGATTGTAAGGTGAACAAGGGCACAAGCATGATTTATCTGTGTTCTTCTATGCATACATGTTCAAAAATGTTTAGGCTTTTTTCAGTTAGTATCTTTAATTTTATTTTACTAGCATGTGTGCTTGCAATACATAATGCAAAATTCATCATGGGGAGTCAGTACATGTACATAGCACATCTTAATTCTTCTTTTATCCCTTTTCTCCTTCTTCCTTTCCCCTCTCTTTATCTCCTTTTGAATGAATAGATAAACCACTATTTAAGAATTAGTACTCCCATTGTGCTGTCTCGGAATTCTCAGATAAGAGTTTTAATAACTAACTCAAGTAAACAACTCTGAAAAGTATGAAAGATTAGAATTTGGGATTTGAACCACTTTCTACTATGGTTTGAGCCTTTCTGGAGTATTCCATCCAATTGACCTCAAAGATCTCTTCTAGTCTTTGTATTTAGAGCTAACCCTCCTAGTCTACTGATAATTGCATTATATATAAAAAGGCATATGTTCAAGCTTGTGTTGGAGTAGAGATGAAATTTCAGAGGCTGTATGTAAGCATAAGCCTAAGGAGAATTTTGTTGATTACTAACTAGTAAAAAGTCAAAATTTTTGTGCTGAACTGTGGAAAGTGAAGTGGACCAAGGGATGCTTAGATAACATAATTAATCTGGGACATGACTGTACGTAAGTGTTGGCAATTATTGGAGTAATAGTCATGAATTTGAAATTCTATATTCATTAACATACTAAAACTGTTAAAAGCTAAGGTTCTAAGGCAGGTATCTAAATCCCTTCTCTTCCATTCTCTGCCAACTCTGTTTGATATTGTGACAATATTTGTGCATTGATTGTTAACAGGGACTACTACCAGCACACATAGTGAAGACAAAGTAAGCTCATAGATACAGAACTCTAAAATTTTATAAAATATGTGGAAGAAAAGAAAGAGAAATGAAACGAAATGAAACGAAACAAAAAGAAAAGAAAAAGGGCTGGTGGTATAGCTCAGGAAATACATTGTCTGTCTGGCAAGCATGAGTTCGATTCCCTATACCAAAAATGAAAAAAAAAAAAAAAAAAAAAAGGTCCATCTGCATATCTAGAAAAGGCAGTGAGCTCCAAATGTAATGAACTCAAAGATCCACGTGGAGACATATCCAAATTGAATCGCTGAAAAACAAGGAAAAAGATTTTCAGCAAAAATGAGAGAGAACATTTCCTATACAAGTCATTTACTTATTTCTTATCTCCAACTACGGAAGTCACAGGCAGTAGGTTTACATATTTAAGGTCCTGAGAAAAAAAGAAAACGATCACGCAAAGATATCATGTGCAGGAAAAGTATCTTCTAAAAATGAAAGAGGAAATTAATACATTATTAGGTTAATAAAAACAAGTGAGCTTGTTAACGGTAACTTCCCTCAGGTAATGACAAATGGAGTCCCTCTGGCTGAAATGAAAGGATGCCATGCTTCAACTTTAAAACTATATGGAGAAATAAAGAACTCAAAGGCAACTACATAAGTAAATATCAAAGATACAGTTAGTGTAATTTGTGACATGTGACTTGTCATTTTGTTTCTATATTATTTAAAAGAAATAGATAAAATAATAATTAGAAGTACATCTTAATGGGTTCATAATTTATAAAGAATTCATCACAAAAAAAAACAAAAAGTAGAGAGGATGGAGATATATAGAATAAAGTTTAGAATGCTGTTAGAGCTAAGTTGGGAACAGTTTAAACTAGATTGTTATGAGTTGAGCGTATCAACTGTAATTTTTATGATATCAGCTAAGCTAATAGCTAATGAAGAGCCAGAAAAATAAAAAAGAAAGGAGTTACTAACAGCACACTATAGAAAATTAAACACAATAGAAGGCTGCAATTGAAACAATTAGGAGAAAAAAAGAAGTCCTTTCTTATTTAATAATTACTTTCAAGTATAAATGGAGTAAACTATTTTGTCAAAAAAAGAGATTGAGAGTAATTTAATGATATGCTTTCTACAAGAGATTCACTGTAGACCCAAAGATACAACAGTGTAAAAGTAAAAAGATTAAAGATATTCATGCAAATACCAAATGGGTAGTCATATATAGTATATATGACTGTATACTATGCTCTAAATACTTTTATTCCTTCTAAATTCATATGTTGAAATCCTAATCCTAATTCTAAAGTAATATCATTGGGGGGGGCTTTGGGACTTGATTAGGATAGAAAGTCTCTTCATTCTTAAATAAGATTAGTGCCCTTATAAAATAGGCCTGAGAGAGCTCCACAGCCTCCTCCGCGATGGAAGGACAAAACAGAAATAAAACAACCTACAAACCAGGAAGCAAGCAATCAGCAGACACTGAATCTGTCAGTGCTTTTATCTAGGACTTCCCAGCTGCTAGACTATGAGAAATAAATTATATTCTGTTTACAGAAAACTCAGTCTAGGGCATTTTTTTTCATAGCAGCCTGACTGAACTAAGAAACTATAATGGCCATACATATATATATATATATATATATATATATATATAGATTTTAAGTAAAAAAAATTATGAATGACAAGGAAGGCTGTTCATTATGTCTGGGTCAATTTATCAGAAGTCATGACAACCATGAACATCCTGCAGCAATCAAGTAACTTCAAAATATAGGAAGCAAACCTTAACAGAAATTAGGGGAAATACAGAATTTTGTAGCAAATGAGACTCCAATGTCTCACTTTCAGTAATGGATAGAATAGTCTGGCATGTCCAACCTGCAGCCCATGGGTTAGACATGTCTGTTTGCCTGGGCCACACGGTGAAGACGAATCATCTTGGGTCATACATAAAAAACATAGCATAGTTAATGTATGTAAGTAAAAATACTTCCTTTATAAAAATATTTTCATTATAACAGGCATGTCTGCAGATTGGATGTGCTTGGAAGATGAATAAGGAATAGAAGCCTTGGACAGCATTATATCAACTAGGCCTAACAGGCATATATAAAACAGTCCTCCCCACAGCTCAAGTGATATATGTTAGATCACAAAATCAGGTTTAAGAAATTTTAAAAGATTGAAATACAAAATATCAAGCTGTCTCTTCATCTCCAAAATAGAATGGAGCTATAAATTCATAACAGAAAAAAACCTGGAAAATTCACAAATATATGGAAATTAAACTGTGTACTTTCAAGTGGGTCAGTTAAGAAAGTCACAAGAATATTGGGAATATTGGGAAATACCAGGATATATGAGATGTGGGAAATCAGTATTTGATAAGTAATTAATAACTATACATGCATATATTCAGAAAAGGACAGAAATCCAGTACCTGTACACCCTATTGCATAAAGGCTAGAAAGAAAGAACAAACTAAATTCAAAGCTAAGGGAACAAAAGAAATAATAGAGATTAGAATGGAGATACATAAAATAGAGAATAGAAAAATAACAAAAAATATCAACACAGCTATTACTGTTTATTATTCTTTGTTAAGACTGACAAGCTGGATAAAACATTTGCTAATTGAATAAGAAAAAGCAAAGTAGATGGAAACAATTAAAATTACAAATGAAAGTGGGAACTGATTTTAGCATGCAGATAACTTCTTACTTACCCACTGATGTCCCCAAAGGAAGAACTTTTTTACTTTTCCAAGTTCCTAGTGAAGGAATAGGCTTACTGAATCCTTAAGGTCATGCTGGGCAGAAAAGTATCTGTTTTGTATGGGCTCAAGGGACCATCAAACTGGAGCACAAGGAAATCTTGTGCAGCAGAAATAGGAAGAGATGTAGGAGGAAACACCTTCTCTGAACACAATTTCAATGTGTAACAGAGTTATCAGAGTTCATCAATATCTACGACCAGAAGGGAATTATCCCTGGACTCACTTGAACAGACCCATGGTCTTGTTTGAGCCATTAAAACTGAGGGTATGGTGAGTTCCTTCCAAGCAGAAATTTTAAAAGCCAGTATTTGTTTCATGAGGCATTGTTCATATTTTTTGTTTTCTATACGTTTTGTTTTGATATCTCAAAAATCTTTCAGATCTTGGAGTTACTGACTTTCCCAAGATAGATCATCCTCAAAGACAACAAAGGAATGAGGTTCATGCCTTTCGTATACAGACTGACCAGTGCAGAGACACCCAAACTAACCAATCTGTCCCATATACTCGAGGAAGAAATATTCCTTTGCCTTGATTGTCATGTCTGTAGGTCTAGGGTCTAGGATTCACCATCTCACCTTTCGGGGCCTGTCTCTCTATGAGGTAGAAAAAAGGAAGAGGACTCGGGAGGCCAGTGCACAGCAAAAGTAATTTTATTGTAGGTATTACAGGAAGCAGCTCAAAGCCACTCCCGGGAAGCAGTGGGGGTGCCACCAAATCTGGGCTGGGTGTCCTGTCTTAGGAGTCCTGTCTCCACTCCCTTGAGGATCCATGCTAGGTCGATTGGCGTGTTGCTAGGGATTTGATCTTGTGGGAATAGGGGAATTTGGATGGACTTGGACCTGCTCTAGGAGGTGCAAGTAGCCTGTGCAGAGGTCGGTGTCAGAACCACAGCCTGCCAGCTTTAAACCACAGAGCTGCTTGAAAATTTGAAAACTTCTTACTGCTCATAGCCACACAGAGCCTACGTTTCACCCTTTAAAAATGACGTGGGTCTGTCCCTACATTATCATTCCATGGTAAAGAGCAGGTAAATAAAGAGGACCCCTGGTAACTTAACAGTTTGCCCAAAATACTCAAGCCAGACAATCCTAATCTATTTTTCTTGCCCTGCCTGTTTTTACCTTGGAAATGCCAATAAATACTATGGCACATTCCCTCCCTAACCCTTGCTCTTTTGCCTCCCGACAAGCCCTAGTATTTCCCCAGCTGGCCCTGTATGGCATGCCACATCTTCTGTCTCTTGTACCTGTGAGTTTAATAAACTTTCTTTTCCAGAACCTCCTATGTCCCCTCCTGTGACTGTACCTGACTGGCGATCACATAAAGAATACAGGAAATACTAGATATGCTCTATTTCTGCCTCTTCGATGAAGCATGTTTTGAGAAGGGGCTTACGTCAGCCCCCGACTCTCAGTAGAATGGGCAAGTACCGTGCTAACCTATGATGCACTCACCTGCAGCATGATCAAGAAAAAATTTTGTTCCTTCAGAGCCACTGTGACTTTGGAATTGCTTGTTTCTATGGCACATCCAGTATTTCTTCTGCCTGAGATTTAAAATTTGAGCAAGGAACAGAGGCTGCCTGTCTTTCAACAATTAGTTTTGAGGATTAGCAAGAAAATACTACTAAATTAATTAGCTTAGCATAACAGTGGAATCGCCCCAGAGAGCTTGTTAAAAAAGGAGGAAGAGTAGTAAAAACATTCATGTGGGAAGAAACATGAACAGTTATCAATCACCTACGGGACTGCAAAAAGAAGATATCTGGAGCAAAGTCGTGACCCACTGAACCCTCAAGGAGAATGATTTCTTCCTACTGAAGCTGAAACGGTACTTTCTCCATTGCTAGATTTTTGTTAATTTCTTTCACATTGAAATTTAAATTACCTCTCAGACAATTTCCTATATTTTTCAAATATGAGTGGTTTTCTATTTTGAGAAAATTGCTAGCTACATCATTTGAAAGGAAACATTACTCATCTAGATAGGATTTTAGGATCACATTTTACATTAATAGTTTCAACATTATTGGAGCCAATATTTGGCAAAATTGTACAGTAGGAAAAGTATATCCTTCTCACAGAAAGCTGTTTCTTAAGGCTCTTCATCTTCCAATGCCCATATTTATGGTTACTTCAGACATGCAGTCATACTTCCTTTGTAAATTACTTCGATTTTATTCTGCTATTACTTTTAAATTACACATTTGCTTCATTTTATGCAAATCTATAAACTGCCTCCATTACCTCTGAAACAGGAAGCACATATAACGAGTAGTGTATTTCTCCTATAATCTTGACTTAAACAGTAAATCACCATGACTCACTTCCACAGACTTCCAAATGTCACTCCTAATAGCATCCATGCTAGTAAGTCCTCATTAAAAGGACAGAAGATATATTTTCTCTCATAAAAGTGTACCTTGATCAGTTAGTTTATTTATAACTCCTATATTTTTCCTTAGATCTATAGTTAAACTTCCATTTATGCCTCATATCTTCCATTAGATAACCCCCTAAAATTCATGAAAATTGGTAAAACAAAATATTAACTTTTTCACCTGCCATGCTATTATTTTTAAATTAATGATTTTAAAAGTAATGTATGCCCAGTAGAATGTTTGAATTATATTAGCATGCAAAGACAACCTCAAAATAAATCATAATACCATCTAGAGATTGTTTCTAAATTTTTAAATAGTCTACCTCTATGTGCATCCTTCTGTGTAGGGGTGTGTGTGTGTGTGTGTGTGTGAGAGAGAGAGAGAGAGAGAGAGAGAATGAGAGAAACAGAGACAGAGAGGGGAAGGGTGACAGAGGGAGAGAGAGAGAAAGAGAGACAGAGAAACAGATTGAAAGGGAGGGAGGGAGAGAGAGACAGAGAGAGAAATGGAGAGAGAGAGAAATCTGGATCATATTACATATAGAACTTTTATATCTTATTTTATCCAAACTCTGTGTTAGAATCTTTTTCACATAGTATAAAATCTTTACCAAAAACTACCCTTAAATACAATTATATAATTTTCTGACAAATTTCATTGATGTTTAAACTAAACTAGTTTAAAACCAATAATAGATCACCATGACTGTCAAAGGCTGAGCCTTTATAAAAATCACTGACAGTTACATTCATGTGGCTGAGGAAATGTCACTGGGCTACTACAATCCAGACTACATCAGTAACTTCAAACTTCAATTTTCTATTAACCCAGCCCCTGTGAAATGATTTCTTGGTTACAATACCTATTGGAGTTCTCTAGATATTTGACCCAGAATTCTCCTCAACATGAATCTTGGGGCCCTCTGTGACTCACCTTTTTCTACTCTGAGTCACATATTCCACACTACTATTTCTTTAGTTAGGGACATGAGACCATAAGTACAGCAAGATATAGTTGGTAAAGTTTATTAAAAGCAAGATCTTATTGCAATTTCAATGTGACTGAATTGGGATTTCTTGCTTAGAAACAAATCAAGAGTAAACTTTGTACATATGAACAGGGTACCCTACAGTATTCCAGTACATGTGTACTACACAGTAACTTTTAAATCAGGAAAACATATCTGTCTCTTCAAATAGTTGTTATTTCCTTACAATGAAAACCCTCGCTATACGTTCATCATGTTAGCTTTTTAAAGAACACACAGTGCGTTAGCATTGCCTGTGTTCTCCCTACTATGCGGTGGCACACAAGACCCCTTTTTGCCTAACTAGACTTACTTCCTGTTCATCACTCTTCCCACTTTTCCTCCTTCCTGAATCTCTCCAACCTCTGGCAGCCATCATTCCACTCTCAGCTTCTATAAGGTAGACTTCTTAGACGCCACGGCTGAGTGAGATTGTAGGCCATTGATCTTTGTGCTTGACTTATTTAACACAGCATAATGATCTTCAGTTCCATCTACGTTGGTGCAAATGCAGGACCTGCCATTTAGGCAAGCAAAATATTCTATGGTGTACAGGTTCCAGATTTTCTTTTATCAGTTCATTCATTGACAGACACCTGGTTTGTTTCCACTTCTTTTCCGTTGTGAACAATGCCACAGTGAACATGGGATGACGGGTATCTTCTTAACATACTGACCTCGTATTCCATGGCTCTGTACCCAACATCGGAACTGCTGGATCATCTAAGTTCCAGTTTCAAAGCCTTGAGGAACTCCATACTGTCTTCCACCATTACTAAAATATCTTATACTCCCCTCAGTAGTACATTCCTTCAATAGTTTTCTCCACGTTTTTCATAGTTTTGTTATCTTCATATCTTTATGACAATAACTATTATAACTGGAAGGAGATGAAACCTCATCCTGATTGTGATTCGTACATCCCTAAAGCTTAGTTATGTTGGCATCTTTCATATATCTATCATCCATTTGTAGGAAATGAAAAATCCCTTCCTTTGAAAAATCTCTACGTAAGTCCATTCCTCACTTTTAATCATGTTTATTTTTTTCTATTGACTTGCTAGACTTCCTTATGTATTCTGGATATTAATCCAGTTATATTTGCATCATTTGCAAATGTTGAATTCCATGCTGTAGCTTGTCTCCTTACTCTGTTGTTTCCTTTGCTGTGGAGGAGTTATTTCATTTGCCTTTTTTTTTTTAACTTAAGTTGTAAGTCATAGCCCCTTTGTGGTCTCACATTTTAATAATTGTATTTATTGTAGTTTTAAAATGAAATGTATTGTGTCTATTATAGGTATTAAATTGATATCATGAGATACACATGTAGTAAATGATAGATTCTGCCAGCCTGGGCATAGCTATCTCTAATATGACAGCCACCCAAGTGGGCACCTCCCAGAGAAAGAAACTATCTCTCCAAAAGTAACTTCCGTGTTTTTCTTCTACTTCTGAAAAAAAAAAAAAACATTTCTCTCCCTTTTTGTGCATGCACTGAGCCCTCTCCAATCCCAAGAATCCACAGTCACCCAAGCGCCACAGCCTAGCCCAGCCCATGAAAATCTATCCCCAGCTCCCCTTTTTGAAGGATCTCACATGCTTCTGCAGTGCTCCAGTGCCCACAGTAAAGGCCTCTCTCTCTCCCTCTCTCTCTCTCAACTGCACCAAAAAGCCTAACAGCAATATGGTTATTATGGTGAAATAAGTGCCATATCCATTATCACATATAGTTACCCATTTTAGCCTTGTAATAAGAGCAGTTAAAACAAGCTGTTTTAGCAAAAATCTGAATGTAGTACAAGATTTTTTAATATATGCATATATTATGGAACAAGTAGGTCAAGATATTCACATCCATAATCATAATCTGAATGTCCTGAGAAGTCTCACTTTTTTTTCAGTTATTTTTTATTAGTACAGGTCTGCATTACAAAATGCTTACATTCCTTATGGGGAGTTAGTATGTGTAAATAATACATCTCAATTCTCTTATCAAATCTTTTGCCTCCTCTCCTGGTCCTCTCACTCCACCTCTTGATCTCCATCTCCTGCTTTCTAATTTGGTCCTCTGGGCTGCGGATTTAGCTCAGCAGCCTAAGCACCTGTCTAGCAAGTGTGAAGTCACGAGTTCAATCCTAGGTGAAAATAAAAAAAGAAACTATCTAATTTGGTCCTCACATTCCATCTCTTTCTGCTTCTAATTTGGAAAAGATCTCCTTCTTATTATCTTTTATTTTGTTCCTCATCTATACTTTGAATTTTTCAAATAAAAGAAACCATACAGTATTTAAGATGTGTGTCTAATTTCACTTAATATTATGGTCTTCTCATACAGTCATTCTCCTACAACTGATTCAAGCTTATTCTTCTGTGTGACAGAATAGTACTCCAGTACGTATAAATACCACATTGTCTTCATTCATCTATCTGTTGATGGGCGAGTAGGCTATTTCCAATATTTAGCTGTTTAATTGTACTGTTATAAACACGGATGTATTAGTAACACTATAGCAAGCTGTCTTTAGCTCTTTGGGGAAGATACTTTGAAGGAGAACAGCTGGGTCAAAGGGAATTTCTAGTTGGAGTTTCATGAGGAATCTCCATATTGATTTCTATAGTAGTTATTCTAATTTACAATCCCTACCAACAATGTGGAAGAGTTTTTCTCCCACCATCTTGACAGTGCATTTTTTATTACTTGATTTCTTGATAACAGTCATTCTGTTTGTAGTGAGACAGAATTTGAGTGTTTTGTGTTTCACTAGTGGCCAGAGACCTTGTTACTTTTTCATGTATTTATTGACCATCTGTACTTTGTCTTCTGAGAAAGTGTCTATTCATTTCAGTTGCTCATTTTTTTATTATTTTTTGGGGCTCTAATTTTTTTGAGTCATTTGTGTACTGTAGATATTAGTCCTCTATTTGAAGAATAGTGGGCAAAGTTTTTTTCCGTTATGTAGGTTGTCTGTTCACTCTGTTGTTTTTTTTTCCCTTGCTGTGCAAAAGCTTTCTAATTTCATAGGATACCACTTGTTGATTATTGGTATTATTTATTGTGCTACTTGGATTCTGTCATTCCACTTTGAAAACTAATAACCTAGGAAGCACAGTCATCAAAACTCAAGTACAACTCTGTGGTTGCTAAGGATATTGCACACTCCCTTCACAGAAGTCGGTTTTCAAACCAGGCAACATCAGTCCACCAATCAAAGTGCTTTAGTTTTCAAATGAAGACATGCCCTTAATGAGCACTAAAACAGTTCTTTCTCAAAACACTTCTTTTCTACATATCTCATAAAATAGGCAGTGTAGCCCCTGGACTGCAGTTGGCTATATGCTAAACCTTGAATTCCAAGCCCAAATGACAAATAGCACAAGGAGGGCACATAGCTAACTTGGGAACATGAGCCTTTTTCCAGTTAGTTAACCTGTCTGTAGAAAAAGAATTATGGAGCTGAACTGAAGATACATCTAAGTCTAATGAGGTGCTTTTCATGTTGACCCCACTGCTGTTCAATGATCAACTTACATTTCTAGCACAGCTAGGAAAATGGAGAAAAACATTTCCACCAAGAGAATCAACTGAGGTCAACTATGGGTGGAGAGAGGTGAACTGAAAAAGAGGGAAATGTGGAACTATTTAATCTGGGGCTCTCTCCTTTCCTCTGGCTATCTATAGAGCTCACAGACCTTGCAACATTTTGGTTTTTTTGGGGGGGGTTATTTTAGCTCACCCTGAGTTCTAGCCTCAGCAAAAGCTAGGATAAGCAGCAAAATACCATTCACCAAAGTGAAACAGGCAGGATTCATTTCTTAAATTAGTTAAAACATGCATGGAGTAGGAACCATATAGACAGATAGAACACACAGGGAAAGGTTTTTAGTTTAGGGACTCATTCATCATATTTATGTTAAGAAACGTGTGTGGCATTCTGTTCAGAACATAGACACACTAATAGATCTGCTAATGTCCTGTAATCAGAAGTTCAAACTGTGCATTCATGAATTTCCCCATTAAGTTTCTACTGAACACCTTCTATGTGCTGAGTTTTGAACTGGCTTCTGAGGAAACAGAGATTTATAAAACAGATTACCTGATTTCAACAAACTCACAGCCTATTAGAAAAAATAGACATGTAAATGCATGGCACCTGGTAATGTAGCAATGACACGTGCAAGATAAAACGATGGTGTAGGGAAGGTATGTGGCATTATTAGTTATGATCTTAGAGGTTAGATAAGGGCAACATAGCAGTAGGAAGATCAGTAGAGAGAATTCGGTAATTATTTTAAAAAGGATAATAATTGGGAATTGACAAATACTGATATATTTAAGATAAAGATACCTTTAGAAGGCCTAAGTAGTAAGTGGTGGCGAATTAGATTTGGAGAGAAATGAAGAAGAAACAATATGTGATTTGGGTGGTTGTCCCCAGCAAAGACAGAAAATGAGAAAGAATAAGAGAGAAAATTGACCCAGTATTCTGGTGTGTTTGTGGGTTTGAGAGAGAGAATGAGAGAGTGAGAGAAAGACAGAAAGAGAGACATACACAGACAGAGACAGAGAAACAGAGAGACTGAGAGATACAGAGAGACACAGAGAAAGATTGGGGTTCAGGTATTATTAGCTGTAATAATATCTGTTTCTTTGGACATGCTGAGTTTGAGCAGCTACAGGACTCTAAGACAAATTCTCAGCAGTCATTGGGCATAGGAATCAGGAACATAGGATAAGAGTCAGAGCTATAATCTCATCAGTTTAAACATTGCCAAATGCAGATAGAAGCAGAAGTTCTGCATGAGTACTGATGGAGAATTTCTTCCCTGTCCTTACACGGAATCACATTGTCTATTGTCCATTTTCTTATTTTTACCACTCATCATTTTCTTTTATGTTTTTACCAAAAATATTTCCCCACTGTTCCTACTTGATTGTTTTCCACCATCAACTGTGACTCTTACTTTTCAACCCATTTTTCTTTGTGACTCCTTTATGTTCATATTTTTACTTGTTCCTAATCCTTTTTTATAAAACAAAATGAAGAATCTTCTCCCTTAGGCCTATTGCAAATATTAAAAAATTCTAAATTACAGACCTGTATTTTTTTAACTTTTAAACATTATCTTGTAAAATTCAGAAATAGAGAAAAAGAAAACAAATTTCTAAGAAACTCCCATTTTTGCTTCAACAGTTAGCTATAGTTTGAAAAATAAAATTGGTTAATTACTAAAATTTTATATAAATTTTGTGCTCTTTGAGCATTGGAAGATAAATCTTGTTGTGCATAGAAGATATACTTTTCACCTTTAGACTTTGTGGTTATTTTAGCTTTATAACTACCTTGTGTGCAATCAGGTGGTAGTAGTTTATCCACTTGACATGAAAAATCAAATTAAAATTCAGTGAGTAAAATTCAGTGGCTTCTGAGGAAACAGAGATTTATTAAACAGATTGCCTGATTTCAACAAACTCAAAGCCTGTTAGACAAAAGTCATATACAACCAACGTCTATACCAGGTAACTTTGATGTATGCCTTCCATCCTGATTCAGTACCTTACATTCACTGAGAACTACATGAAATATTACTCATTTCACATTGTTTTCTTTCAACAATTCCATGATTTATTATTTCCTGAACACTTGATAGACCTAGGGTATACTTGATATGCACAACTATTTAAAAAACCGTTAGTTGCAGAACAACTATTCCTTGACAGTAGCAGTGGAGTCAGTCTTTCACATTTTGTCTCATAAGATTTTAGTGTAACTTTCAGTTGAGGTAGTCATTTGGAACCTCAAGTTTTTAATGTTCTCTTTCCAAGGGTCAGAGATGACAACATGAGGTCAGAGCCCCAGGGTAAAGATGAAGGTACTGACACCAGATAACAGCTCTTCATGTGTGGCCTGGATCTCTGCTTCCATTTGCATTTGACAAGACAGTGCCTGTTCTTAAGGTCAGCAAACCCAGAAATAGAGGCACAGTATAATCAGAAGGTAAATCACTTAGGCTTCAAATAAATTGCAAGATGTTGCCAATTTATACTGGCAGAAATGTGAAGAATATATGTGCAAATGGATTGTAAGTGTGTTGAACCAAAAAGGATGGAATCGAGTTCTGAATTAAGCTGAATTTGCTGATAGGATGTCACAGATAGAGACTGTGGAGACCATGTGTTGCTGCTAATCGTTAGAAGTGTTTAGAACAGTTTTCTTGGTGAGACTGAGAAAATAAAACTTCCTTAGAGTAATGTAAAGATGCAAACCTAAATGTTATCAAGATAAAGCTATCATAGTAATATTATCTTGTGAGACTTACCCATATCCCATGAGCAGTGTATCTTCCTGGAAAACAGACAAATAAACAAATAAAGGGTGTTCCTTTCATTTGGGACATTGAAAAACACATCAGCAATGGGAGAGAACCAATATCTTGCAAAGCTCTAAGGAAGTTGTCTGAAGAGGCCAAGAGGAAAGTGGACTAAGCCACTACTGATGGAAGCTCTCTGGCTGTAGGTAATATGATGTTTTCTCAAATGACAAAAATACAAATGGCACAATTACCCACCAGAAACAGAGCAGACATATTTTGATAGTGGGAAGTGGAATGTAGAACCAGTGTGGTAGTTTAAAGGTTTTGACCCTCATGGATCTCACAGTGGTTCAGTAATTATGGTTTCCCTAGAAAGGATATTGTTGGAAAGTTTTAAATTAGTGCCTAGTCCATGTAACAGAAAGCACAGAGCCAGAAACTAGACTTAAAGGGTAGAGCCAATACTTCATCCAGTTTCCACAGTGAATTTATCATGGACTTCACACATCCTGGCTGAAGAAAAACTTGAGTCTCTTTGAAGGAGAACTATTACATTGTACAAACATATAGTGAAAAATTTTCCTCTAAACCTTCCCTTGAATAATTTCAGACCACTTTCTAATGTGACCATAAACTGGAAAAGAAAAATACCATCTTTCAAGGGTTTATGGACACCAGCTCCAAATTAATGCTTTGTTGGAGACCCAAAGCACCGCTGTGGATCACCAAAGTGGTAACAGTGCTTGGAGATCCCCAGAATTGTGCCTCAGTTCTTCTTGCAGTATACATACCAGGCACACAGATAACCCTGCTCTTAAATATGTAATTGAAATGTTATGTACCTAGCTCTTGGCAGAAGCCCTACACTGTTTTCCAGCTCTCACACATTTATAAATGGAGAAAATGTAGACAAAGATAGGAATAGATCCTACTTGAGAATATTTAGTCATTACCAAAATGTCAATATTTTCACAAAAAGTATATCTTATAGCATTGTCAAACTCACTGATGCTTTAAAATATGAAACCTAGAAATTACTTCCTGAAATCAAAGCCAATTGCATACAGTATATAGATTTCTCATTTCTATGCCATGAAGAATCTGCCAGCATTTGTAACTACATTGTCAATGACAACTTCAACATAATGTCTGCTATTCATCCTTTAGGGAGAGCTAACATTTGATTTTCATTCATCCATCTCTTTGTAAGTCAGTCTTCTAGTTTTAGCCTTTAAAAATGGGCTCATTATTCAAGCCTTGACCATTTATTTTCTATATTAGAAAGTACTATTTCCACTGAGGTGTAAGTCAAA
Organism: Hydrochoerus hydrochaeris; assembly: GCA_004027455.1. Lineage (NCBI taxonomy): Eukaryota > Metazoa > Chordata > Mammalia > Rodentia > Hydrochaeridae > Hydrochoerus > Hydrochoerus hydrochaeris. Next base: position 12,320 of record PVLA01006188.1, on the reverse strand, counting down.
TTAATCATATAGCTTCATTCAAAGAAGAGTATGAGTGAATAACATATAACTGCTTACTATCCTCAGCAATTTAAAAAGGTATCTTGTAAGAATATTCATCAGTTTCATGATTTGAGGATTCAAAAGAATTTCAATGGCATCTCTTTTGTACAGGAAAATATAAAGAAAATTTGGCACAATGGAAGCTATTCAGAACCAAATTCCTAAAAGAAGTGTATTACTTTGAAATAGAATAATAATATCTTTGGACCCTTCCCATCTTTGTGCCCAGTCATACAAAACAAAATTGAGAAAGAGCTATAGAAATTTAAAGTAACTTTTTAAAGGCTTACATGACCTGAAATGCAGGATTTCACTAGCACTTGGGAGGTTGAGGCAGAAGAGTCACTGTGAGTTCAAGGTCAGCCTGAACCACATACTGAGAGTCTGCCTCAAAAAATAAATAAAATAAAACACAGGATTTCAAAAATATGCTTAAGATTATGACAAATGTTGTTTCCTATACAATAGTATCTAAAAGGGAAAATAGTAAATAAGAATTACATTAATAACTACTTTTTCCAATTTTTTAAAAGGAAAGAAATTACATTTCTATATATGTATTATCTCAGTTCCTTTTATATGCTCATGTCTAATCACAACAGAATTGGACTGTAAAAATATAGCCATGAGTTTAAGGTGAAAATTAATTATTTGAGTTTACTGTACAGGCAGTTCCCTGTTTCTCATATATCATGTATTGCTTGAGAACATGAAAAATATCACTGTGAAAAAAGTTAATACATATTATAAGGGGAAATAGTTCATTCTTAGAACTAAAATATACTATAAGATCAAATTATATATCATCACTGAAAAGCAATCCTTACCAATATGTAGACTCTGTAATTCATTCATATATATATATATATATATATATATATATATATATATAAAATTTTCCATGATATATGAACACAGTGTACATGAACTCAAACTTAGGATCAAAGAATGTATAACTGAGTTAAAGGACTTGCACTTGAAGCCTTTATATGAAACTTCAACTTCATTCCCTTTTAGTTTTATAAAGCTAAATATTTTAGCACAATATGAACACCTTAACCTTTGTTATTTATCACTCAAAAAAGAGATAAATAAATAAGATACTAAATAATTGTGAATTTTTCTACTAATAATTAATAATTATAACATCAAATTTTCTGAGAGATTTTATGTCGACTAAAAATAATTTTACATAGTATAATTTCATGTAATAATGTAGTTCTATGGATACTATAATTATTCTATTTGAAACTGGTAAATTGAATTTGATTTTAAAGATGGTAAGCAGAGAAACCTTTCAGAAAGATGGCACACCAACACCCATTCATGATAAAAAAAAATCCTACAAAAAATTGGAATAGATGGTCTTTACCTCAATGTTATAAAAATCTATGACAAATCTACAGCTAACATCATATTAAATGGTCAAAAACTGAAAGCTTTCGCTCTAAAATCAGGAACAAGACAAGCATGCCCATTATCACCATTCCTATTCAACAAGGTTCTGGAAATGTTAGCCAGAGAAGAAAAATAAAAGGAATAAAGATAGGAAAGGAAGAAGTTAATTATCATTATTTGCAGATGGTATGATATTCTATAGAAAATACCCCAAAAACACCACCCAAAAAATTGTAGATTTAATATCCAAATTTAGTAGTGTAGCAGGATATAAAGTCAACACTCAAAAGTCAATAACATTCCTATATGCAAGCAACAAACTCACAGATAAAGAAATTAGGGAAGCACACCATGATGCATCCAAAAAAATGAATATTTAAGGGTCAATCTAACAAAGGATGTAAAAGATCTGTGCAGTGAAAATTGCAGTACCCTAAAAAGGAGATTGAATAGGATATTAGAAAATGTAAAGCCATCCCTTGCTCTTGAATAAGAAGAATCAACATACTGACAATGGCCATACTCCCAAAACTTCTATAAGATTTAATGGATTTCCAATCAAAATACCATTAACAGACCTCACAGATCTAGAGAAAACACTCCTAAAATTCATTTCAAATTAGGAAAGACCTAGAATAGCAAAAACAATTCTAGGCAACAAAAACAAGTCAGAGGGCATTACAGTCTCAGACCTGAAATAATACTACAAAGCTATTCTGACAAAATCAACATGGTATTGCCAAAAAAAAAACAGGTCTGAGGATTAGTGGAATAAAATAGAAGATGCAGACAGACTCAGTCACCTTATCTTTGACAAAGGAGCCAAACATGTTCACTGTAAGAGAGTCTCTTTAATAAACGGTACAGAAAAAACTGGCTTTCCAAACGCTGAAGACTAAAACTAGACCAATATCTATCACTATGCACTAAACTAACACCAAAATGGATCAAAGATCTAAATGGTAAAATAGAAATACTACCTACTGGGAGACAAAGTAGGTAGAAATCTTGAAGACAGGAGTGACGCAGGGTTCATGAACAAAATCCAACCTGAATGGGAAGTATTTCAAAGAATCAACAACTGGGATTTCATTTTATTAAAAAGTTTTTGCACATCAAAATAAATCACCGATAGAGTGAAAAGAAAACCCATAGCATGGAAAAGATTTTAGACAACTGTCCCTCAGACAGAGGACAAAGGATCTAGAAAATATAAAGGATTGAAAAAGATCAGGCCCCTCAAATTCAAACATACAATCCAAAAATGGGCATCTGAGATGAATACACACTTTTCAGATGAAGAAAGACAAACAGCAAATAAATATATGGAAAAATGTTCAACATCATTGGTCATTTTAGAAATGCAAATTAAAACACAGATTCCGTCTTACCCCAGAAATAATGGCCATCAAGAAATCAACTAATAACAAATGCTAGCTGTGCTGTGGAGAAAGAGAAACCATTTTTCACTGTTGTTTAGAGTACAGACTGGTACAACCACTGTGGAATCAGTGTAGAGATTACTCAGAAAACTAGTATTGGAGGTCCTATTTGATCCAGCTATTCCCTTTATGAATATTTTCCTAGAAAAATTAAAAACATCATATTACCTATGTTTATAGTAGCACAGTTTGTAACACATAAATCTTGAAAATAACTCAAGTGCCCCTAACCAAGGAACAGAAAAAAAGATATGTTTTTATATATAATAGAGTACTACACAGCCATTAAAAGGATAAACCAGACACTTTCATAGATAAATGGATGGAACTCAAGACCATACTCACAAGTGAAATAAATCAGACCCATATGTGTAAAAATATAGTCTCACTAGTGTTAGAAACTAAACAAGTAAATAGAATCCAAAATATACAATAGGTATTTTAAATTAGGAAGAAATTGTTCAAAAGTAAAGACAAACTGTGATAGGGAAAAAGGAGAAAGGTAGTTATCCAGATAGCTTCTCTCTGTTCTTTGAAAAGAATCTTTTGTGCTAATATTGTTTAGACAAGATATGCCTGTGTCCTGTATTCTGGATAACTACTATGAAGACAACAATACACAATATATCAACCATTGTAACTGTCCTAATATGCTTCCTAATTCGGTTTCATTGTTTATCTATTTTTAGCCTTAAAATAAACTTTAAAAAAAGATGACATGATTCCTGTCATCTCTGAATAATAATTTGAAAAGTTTATTGTCTAGATGTCATTAAAACTTTTAATATAGAGTGGCTAAAGATGTTTGAAGACGGTTATGGTGATTATATCAATGTTGCTTATATGAATGTTAAATGTATGAGAGTAGACTTCATATTTTCTTAAACAACTATAACATACTACTTTATAGGAATATATTTATTATCACTGTGGGTGGTAGAATTTCCCAAATTTCAGAGTCTATTGGTATGTCCTACTTGTTTAATACCTGATTGTTTTAGACCATCAAAGTGTATTTTGAGATTACAAATAAAGTTAAATGCAGAAAAATAGGCTACAAGGAATGGAAATTTTACCAAATATTCTCCATCTTGGCCTAAGTTAAAATGTGTTGTATGTTATACATAAATAAAAATGTATGTAAGGCATCTCAGTCAGACAGTCATGATTTAATTTGGATAATCTGAATAAAATGACAGGGCCTATATTGTCCTTATATGTATGTGTAATAATTATATGAGTTAAAATACTCTAAATGCTCAATAACATATTTTCAAAATAACTATCACCATTTTCAATATTCTTATTATGTCAAACATCAGTTTTGTTAACAGTGATTTTATTTCAATTGCTTTAAAAATAAACCAAAGAGGGAAGAAGTCAAGATGGCCAATCAGTGGGCAACAAAATACAAAGCCTCCCAGGAGAAACAAATCATATGCCAGAATAAAACACCCTGGAGAGACCCAGACAGAGGGAGATGGATCCTCTTGATACAGGAAGAAATTAAAATGTAAAAAAGCTCGTCAAATATGTGGGGACTACAACTGAAACAGCTAAACATTATGGGACACAGCATTTTTGCAGTGACCTGCCAAGTTTGTGCCAGTTTGATTCCGCACCAGCCAGAAGAGCTGCCCAAACTCATTCCCACCGCCACTCACAGGAACCACAGCAGTGCAGAAGTCAGGGTTTAGTGAGCCCAACAGAGAGCAGAGCCGGCAAAGGGACCTTCATTAATCCACAGTCAGTGCTGGGAATGACACCCCCCCAACGTGGGAAGGGTGCGACCAAATGGGTGACATGTTGGAATCACGAGGAGGAGCCTGAACTGGGAGCTACAGTGACTTCAGTTGGTTGCTCCCTCCCGAGAGCAGATTTGTGGGATTTGTTTGGACTAGGCCACACTCCTGGATGGGACCCAATGAGCCATCCCAAATCCATTCTCTGCACCTAACACACACTAACCAGGTGAAGGCCCCTGAAGTTTGGCTGGCCTGGTGAGGAGGGGCAGGCAGGAGAGGGCGGAGGTCCCTTGCCAGCGTGCTTCAGAGGAAACATGGCCAACAGGGAAGGGTTCTGGGACCTGCACTGTACACCTGTATAAAGGAAGCTGGGACCATGACAGGAGAGAGAGGCAAGAGGAGGCCCCCAGCCCAGAACCCTGAGAGCCTTGATCCAGGAGAAGGTAAAACAAGGGAGACGAGGGTGGCAAACACACAACATCAGATGTGGCTTCAATGGACATTAAGAGATATCTTCAGGATCTTGCAGACAAGCTCAAAACTGAAATATTAAATCAGGTAAAGCAAGATATGAGTAGACTAATAAAAGAAATGCTCTCAGGAAGCATCTCTCAGGAAGATACAGATGCAAGAAGGGAGGAACACAAAAAAAGGAGAGAAACATTTGATAAAGAATATAGAGAAAATATAGAATACATGAAGCAGATTCAAAGAGACTACCAGCAAATTAAAAATTCCATTGAAAGCTGGCAAAACTCCTTAAAAGAAACTAAGGATAGACTATCAAAACTTGAAGACAAGTTTGCAATGTGTGATCATGAAAGGGAAGATCTCTTAAAAATAACAAGGAAACAGGCAGTAACAATACAAAGGCTAGAAGATGACAAGAGAATCTACAATTTAAGAATAAGAAATGTGAATGAAGAAGCAGGAATACAAACAGGTGAATTACAAAGTCTATTCATGGAAATAATTAAGGAAAACTTCCCAAGCATGGGAAAAGAAAATGACATTTGGTTATGTGAGGCATGCAGAACTCCAGCCTCCTACAACCAAAACAGATCTACACTCAGACATACAATAATCAAGATACCAGAAATTAAATATAAAAACAGAATATTAAAAGCCATTAGAGAAAAGAAACAGATTACCTATAAAGGTAAGCCCGTCAGGATCACAGCAGACTTCTCGACACAGACCGTCAGATCAAGAAGAGCTTGGAGTGAAGGCTTCCAAGCCCTGAAAGAAAATAACCTTCAGCCCAGATTGATGTACCCTGCAAAACTGTCACTAGAAATTAATGGAGAAACAAGATGCTTCCATGACAAAGAGAAACTGGGGGAGTTAGTGACCACCAATCCAACCCTACAGAGAATACTGAAGGACATTCTAGAGAGAGAGAAAAAAAATACCATGATTTTAGGAACAGTGGCAGAAAGGCCTCAATGAGTGGGGCAGCCAGTAGAATGAAGGAGAAAACTAGACAAAGGCAGAAAAATACCATAGCAGAAATGAGGCAGAGAAGGATAGCTAGAATCACAAACATAGATGGCCTTGATAAACTATATTGTAAGCAGTGCACCAGGATTTAAACTCCACATTACTCACACTACTCTGCTTAGATGTATTATATTCTGTTCCAGTCATTCTACCTGTACTAGATTTGAGGGCACACACAGAAATCCCAAAAATAACAGAATATAGTATGGTAATCATCCTTAACTTCCTATTAACTTAATTTAAAAAGCTCTGTAAAACCTACATTGTTTTACCATGACTGATTGTAATTGAATCTGGTTTGTTAGATTGATGTTTTGTATTGATAGATTTTATTCAAAGCTGTTATGATTGACAGTATCAAGTCTAACAGTATAGGCAACTGCACTTAAGATGACAAGATTCACTAGAATATCCACTCTAGTTTGATTATTACCTGCCTTTGAAGTTTTATACTGTCTACAGTGTTTTATTTTTACTAATATTGTTATGCACTACTATATTCAATTATACTCCTATATTCAATTATGCCTGATGATATAGACAATTCTATTGAAGATAATAAGAAACAACACACTAATCATTGTAGATCACCTTGTAATGTGGTTTTATATGACTTTTTGTTTTCATATTTTTATAAGAATTTGTTTTTTGTTTTGTCTTGCTAGGTTTTGTTTTTCCCTCTAATACAGAAAGGATAGAAATACATATAGAGACTCATGTATGCGTAGCAGTTTACACTCTCACTGTTTGAATATCTACTTTATATGCTTCAATTTTGTAACTTGAGCAACTATTTCTAAGAGGACAATATGTAATTTATCAACTAGTGATTTCTTATTGTTTATCTTTTTTCTGAAATTCTGTATTATCTCTACCCTTTACGTGCTTTTGTTTCTCTTTAAATAAAAAATTTAAAAAAATAAAAATAAACCAGAGAAAGTATCCAAATCAAATTTACATACAGTGTTTAATTATAAAAAATTGAGGGCCTTAACTTTAATCTTTGTATGGATTTATGTAAAACTTGCTAAATATTACCTTACTTTTAAAAGTTTGCCATATATATGTACCTTTACAGTATAAAATAAGTGATAAGTAATATATTTTGCTGAAATAAGCTATCTTGACTAAATGCTCATATCAAATCCCAAGTATTTATTCACACAGACCATAGCCTATCCCCTGGCAGTTAAAATATCTCTTCCTAGGCTTTTAAAATTCCTGATTCAAGGGCTGGAGATTTAGCTCAGCGGCATAAGCACCTACCTGGCAAGCACGAGGTCGTTAGTTTGACTCCTGGTACCAAAAAATAAAGTAAAATAAAATAAAATTCCTAATTCAAATGTACACTTTATGTTGTTAAAAACATCTTACCATAGTCCTCTTAACACTCCTCTTTTGTAGCAGGCATTTTATAATGAACACTGTCATAGTTATTTGGTTTATCTATACCTATGTTTACTAAATGAATGCAAGTATATATTAAATATTTTTAAATGAATAATAAAACAACAAAGATTTTAGGTATAAATTTGCAGAAAGAACTTCTCTGTAATATTTCAATCCTGGAAGACATACTGTTGTACCTGTACATAGAATCATCCTGAATGGAACAATAACAGTAAAAGACACTAATGAATTGCAGTGTACTAGTTACTAAAATACCTACTCGAAGCAGCAACATTCCCACTGATCACATGATTTAGCAAACATCATAGAAAACACATCTTCATAAAGTTAAAACTAAAATTTCTCTTCTGTATATATGGTAATTGTGTTTCTAGAATATTCAGCATATACTATAGCTCTGAAAAATGGTATTGATAAAACGAGTTAGGTTCTGGGCACAAATAATTTTAAAGGGTGTTTTTACTCAGGAGAGTGGTCAACAGACTATGCAGGAGTTGTGAAGTAAAGTATGTGGGGAAATCACATGGTTTATGAGAGCTTCCTCATCAACATCTTAGTCCTACCCATCAAATAGCAGTAAAAATCCTCAATCACAGTAACAACCCAAAATGTACCCACAAATCTCTGAAACAATCCCTAGAGGGCCACAATGACATTGCTGAGAATCAGTGGTCTAAAGCACATTGGATAACTGTCTGCGTGACCCAGATTCACTGAAAAGCTGGCTAGCCTATGCTTTTGCGAGAGTTGTAAAGTCCTTACAGGGGATATAATCAAGATTTTGAAATTAACCTTCCATGTGTGTTTTACAGTTCATTACAATCTGCTGTCTCAAGAAGATGGCATAAAGGTAAAATTAAATTTATGAGTTTAAGTAGCTTTATTAGCTCTTTTACAAGTGAACCAAAAGTAAAATGATAATTAACAGTAAGTTCTAGTGGGGCAGTTTCTTTTATACCTGAATCTCACTTTGAAACACATTTAGTATCCTGTTTATCACTTGAAGCTTATATTATAATTTGCTTGCTTCAAATATTCAACTGCATTACATGGCACTTGTAAACTTAATTAAATTTTTTACTAGAAAGAAAGTCTGCCCTTTAAGGAAAGGCAGTTCTTTTGCCTAATCTGATTTTCATATGAAAAGGAGCTTGTAATATCTTTCGTCTCATTTTTAAAAAGTAAAAGCAAATACTGCTTGCCTGTAAATGAATAAATAAGTTATTAAATGAATACTAATTTATTATGACTTATAAAGGGAAAAATAGTTTCTGGCAATGAACACAATTTGATTTAGGAGGAAAATGAGTCAAGTATGATGCCATCTATTCTAGAACTACATATTTCCTCAAATTCTAGACAGCGATTTTCATATTGGAATCAAAATTGCTTGAGTTATTCAGATATATGGTTCTCCTACCATTTATTATGTTTCCCAGGTCACAAACTTCTATATATAATCTATATATTCTACACTATACTTATCTATATATTATAAAATATATATATAACAATAATCCTGAACTTAATGAAGTGATTATTATCTTTAGATTTTATTTGCCTGACAGAAGAATCACTTTCCCCCCTGTTTTTAGTTGCCTCCATATTTTTGTGAAAACTAACAGCTACCAGTAAGCAGCAGTAAGAGGAAAACCCAGAGAGGAGCAGCACCCTCTCTGCTACAGTCATCCCAGCCTGCCTTTACTTTTTTATTTTTATTTTATGATTTTCTTTTTAAGTGCTAAGGATTGCAATCAGAGCCTTCACACCAAGCTACATACCAACACTTTTTTCTTTTCGTTTTTTTGTTTGTTTTGTTTTGAGACCAGGTCTCACTAGCCCTCTCAGTTGCCTGGGCTGGGATCCAATTTGCAATCTTGCTACTTCATCTTCCCTGAGTGCTGGGATTGCAGACATATGTCACCATGCCCAGCTTTAGCCTACTTTTTTGTTTCCATAATCCAGTTTTCAAACATTCCAGAGCTGATTTACCCAGCTCCAAACAAACAAACAGAAAAAAAGCCATCTAGGGAGCTGTCCTCTAAGGCGCCACCATACACGCAGCTATGTAGTCAGAGAAAAGAACTCATGCTTGATGCTTCTTGTCCCCTCACCATACCCATCTAATATGCAGTTTAAAACATGTTAGCAATTTTACCAGCCAAAAATTTTAAGTGCTGTCTGCAACAATTCATCTTCTGCAGCAACACTCTTTTCCAAACAAACATCACTACTTGCTCAACATGGCACAGTGACCCTCAATGCGAACCCTTTATGTCTTTTCTACTCCTCTTATGCCCAACTGACAAAATCTTCAAATGATTATGTAAAATCATTCTTTCAGAAAGAAGGTAAAAATGACCTTCTTTCTGAAAATTCTCTAATATCTTATGATTCATTTTTAAAAAGTAGACTACATAGTGCTATATCAGAGTCCTTTATACTTCTACTTGCTGCCTTTGCTTAGAAAACACATCTTATGCTAGACACACTTCCTCTAAACCTTTATGGCATAGCTTCTTCTGCCCAGAATTCTCTGCCTCATCTGGGGAAATGGAATAATAAGGACAGAGAAAATAAGAACACACTGAAATAGGTTGTGTGAGTGTGTATGAGTCTGTATGCACTCTTTATTAGCTTTATCACTTAATCAACCCCTTACAGTTCTTTGAATCTTGGCTCAAATGTTGCTTCCTAATGAAAGAATTTCCTCATCCCCATAACTCTATCAGGTAAAACTCCTGGTTTGTTGAAAAGCTTCTCAGTACTTCAAACCCTTCATCCACAGGCCATCTCACAGAGGGAATTTTAAATTTATTTTTGTTACTAACTAGATATAAACTCAAGGGTAAGAAATATTTTTATTCTGCTAAAATTACATTCCCAAAAGAGTATCCAAAACCTAGTATCACTCAACAAATATTTGTTAAGTAAATGAACTTTCCATCTTCCTTTTCCTTTGTCTGTCCTCCCCATCACTTGTTTTCAATTTATCAAAGTACTTTTATTTAGTGGTCTTCCCCAAATCCCTCAGATGGGATAATTTTTCACTCTCTGTTCTCCCATTGTTGTATTTCTTTTAGTGTAATCATTGTTGTCTTTGTTGCATCATTATATTTGATCTATATTCATCTAGTGGTATCTCTTTCCCTGTGTCTTTCTCAATTGTCGTTAAAGTAAGATTTCTAAAACATAAATCTGGTATATTCAAATCTAATGCATTCAAAGCATCATTCTGATGATTCCTCAGAGGGTGAAGCCAACCTCCTTAGCTGGGTAAACATATAATTCACAACCTGACCCCAGTCAATTCTCCAGCCTCACACTATGTTATATAGTTCTAAGGCCAAGGTCAGATTCAGCAGTTTTTTGGTTTTTTTTTAATGCAAACAGCACCTGCTACTTTTATGAAAAAAACACATGTCCATCACATTTCAGTGTCAGAAGAAACATGTAGTAATCCCCCAAGCACACAAATGAAAAAACACATTTTTAGAAACAAGGTGTACCTTGTGTAGTTCTTGTATCAAAATAAGTGAAACCTTCATTCTTTGCCTTGAGCGACTTCCTAACAAAAGCAATGTTCTTGCCAGCTCCTGTAGTACTACTGCCTGAAATATTTGTGGGTGTCCATCACAGTGTTCAGTTAATAGCTTTCAATGTGATCTGCCAGCCTAACAGCTTGCCCACCCTTTACCCTCCCTCCATCCCTGCCTCTTGACATGTGACTTTGCAATTCCACACAGTGGAGGTGTGCGTACTTCCCTCAAACTACTGGTGCTGGGTTTAACCATACAGCTTATTTGAGAAATGGAATGCAAGTGAATGCAACAGCTTGCAAGTCTATACCCCAGACCTCCAGGGCCATCACATTCATCTCTTCTGATCATCAGAGGAAAACATCATCCCACTCACTCACCTGACGAAGAGGACAAAGTTAAGAGATACTGGAGCAGACTTGAGCCCAAACTGAAACTTGAATTCACCAACGTAGCCCAATGGACACACTTGCATGTTGGTAAGCCAATAGATTTTGTGCTGGTTTGTTACACCATATTAAAATGGACCAGTTAAAATACACTGTGCTCAACTGCTTCCTGAGAGCTGCTTCCAGTAAGTGAAGCATCAGTACTCACAGGGCAACTGCTAGAGGCTCTCAGTTAATTCTGATCCACACAGTAGAGTCTTTTGAAAGAGTTCTGAGTGACAAGTCTCCATGGACGCCCCAAGTGTATCATGGAAAAGCTACAAGTCAGACCCATGGCTGGGAGGAGGGAGGGATCACTCCTGGCAGGGATCCCACTGTGGAACAGAACCACTGTGCATTATTCCTGAAGCCGATATTCCTTATGCCAACTTCTCTGCATAGATGACAACACTGAAACGTTTTGAAGAGATCATCATGAGAGAGGTGCCATATTCTTCGTATGCTTTTGAGATTTTGATCAAGGGAAAGAGGAAGTAACTGCCTGAGAGGGAGTCATCAGCATCTCAACCAGCAGAGTTTGTGCCTGAATCTATACCTGCCGGAGTCCAGCTGCGGCAGGGCTAGGGTTTCCCAAAGGTAGTCAGGGAGTCGGCGACTGAGAGACAGAAAACACTGCACACCAGTCTGTGAGTGAATCTGAATCCGCCTTTATTTTTTAGAAGCTGGAATATATATTTGCCAACCCTGGCAACAACCCCCAGCCCCAAGCAGGAAACGCCCCAGGCCCAGGGCCAGGCAGGGACAATCCCAAACAATAGATGTTAATTGACCTCAACTCCAAGCAGAAGGAGCCCC
>PVLA01006187.1:83621-129428 GCA_004027455.1 Hydrochoerus hydrochaeris | reverse complement strand
CATATTGTTATCTTCAAAGTAGTTGCTCAGGTGGTAAGATATAGGCATGTATAATTGATCAGACCATATCAGCACAAACTTTTCTTCAATGAACTAAGAGTAATCGGTAGTATAATTATCAGGAGTATAATTATCTTAGCTATCTTTTATCAATTACCATGGTCAATTTCCTGTTACCTTGTTATTGAAATTCTGTATCTTCGGTTTTATTTTTTCTCTTTAAAAGAAAAGAGTCATAAGTTCAAAAGGAGAAACCAAATCATTTTATTGAAAAGGGAAGAGAAATAGGGAGGCAAAATCATTGTATTGGAAAAAGGAGAGAAAATAATTCGATAGATAGCTACCTGTTGGAGTAAGGGAGTCCACAACTGGAACTGGGGAAGGGCATTCTTTGTTCTGGCTTTTATTGCATTGCAAGAAAGGGCCTCTCGCCTTGAGAGCTGGTATCACCTGATTGGCTGTGCTGGGCTCTGAGACCCCTGCTGTAATCATTGTCTCTCTCACTGCCCATATGTACATTCTTCGATAAGCACTTGTATGGTCTCTCTGTATTGTCCAGGTGTTCATCTTGGGAGATTGACAGCAGAGTTACATTCAAGGCTGAATTAGTAAAAAGGATACATGTGTATTTTAGTGTATTAATATGGTGAGAACAATTGTATGTATGTACTTAGATATACGGGCCTGTGAGTGTTTAGGTGCTGGTGTATATTTGATATACTGAGTTTTTATGATATAGTTCTCCTCCCCTTTGTTTTGTGCTTCATAGAGGTGAAGGGAGGAGGGAATTGAGCCTCAGCTGTGAAGAGAGCCAGGCCAGCCTTCTCAGCTCCATTTTTCTTAGCTACTCTCAAGCAGGAGTTTAACTCTGTATTTCTCAGGAAGCTTAGTGAGGCCCTTCCTGTCTGCCTTCCAACTTTCCCTGCAGGTACACTGCCCTGCACCCTCCCTCGGCCTCCCCAGCCAGCAGATTCCACTCAGGATCTGTGCATATCCAGGTCTCTGCCATCTACCTGCCCAGAGCGGGTGTGCAGAAGGAAGCCTAAACAAAGGCTTGATCCAGCCCAGGCTTCTGCCGATGGACCCTGGTCTCAGCCCTCCTCGGGGAGCAAAGGGTTCTTCTACCCTCAACCAGACACTGTCCCTAGGCATTCCAAAGCCCTCTGGGTAATGTTAAAGATTGACTGCAAAGAGGAAGTTATTCAAGTCATAAGGGAGAAAATCCCTAAAGCAAAGCAGCTGCCAGCCAGGCCTGAGCACACCGATTACAAAATTCCACCTGACCTGGCCGGTTACTGGAAAACTCAGTGACCCAATTCTCTGCTTGAGATGCTCATTTTGGATCATGGGGAGGAGTAGTGGAAGATGAGCTCTGAAGATCTCTCGGGAGTACGGTACGGTCCCTTTGGCTCCTCCGAGCAAACCCGGGCTATGACTATCTACCTGGTGGCCTTCCTAGCTGCAGTCTTCCCTCGGCTTCACTACCAGTGACTTTTATTCCCAGTCTTCACTCTTCTTGGGGAAAACCAGAGGAAGACTGAGTGTCCTTCCTGGCTGGGCTGAGGAGGTGAGAGCACAGCCTAGACAGACAGCAAGGCTACATGGATCTCAGAGTCCTCCCCTGCCCAGGAGCTGACACGGAGGGGGCTGCCTCCCCTCTGCTCCTGGCTCCCAGTGCTCCCTACTTCAGGGTGGCACGTAGTAAGGAGCCATGACCCCTGGGGGGGGCACATGTCCAAAGGTATGGGGGTGTTACTGGCCTCTTTTTTTTTTTTTTTTGCAGAACGAGGGATCAAATTCAGGGCCTAGTACCGCTGAGCCATAATCTGCCCTTTTGATTTCCCATTTTGAGATAATCTTGCTAAATTGCCCACACAGGAATTGAATTCAGCAATTTAGCAATCTTCAGCCTCCCTCGGTGTTGGGATTATAGGCCTGTATCTCCATCCCTGGCTTGTTACTGGGTTTCTTAAACAGCTGTTCTTTGCTCGGAGGTCTTGCGCCTCCAACAGTCCTCAAGCTCTTTTTAGTACTTCCTAAAACCAAACGCAATGTGCCTGTACTTTGGGTGAGCAAACCAAACTGTCAGGGCTCCTTGGCATGCTTCAGTATGCACCTCAGAGGGGAAATATCAAAGCGGGGTAGGAATGATATTTGAAGAGATGGAAATGCTAAATACTCTGATTTAATCATTACACATACTTGAATTGTATTATACTCTACAAATAATTACAAATATATATCAATTTTAAAAGAAAAAAATATATATATATTTTGTGTGTGTGTGGTACCAGGGATCGAACTCATGACCTCATGCATGCCAGGCAGGCGCTTATGGCACTGAGCTAAATCCCCAGCCCCAAAATATATATTTCACGGGGACTTGCAGAGGCAAGTTCAGCCAGTGCCCTCGGATAACTCTCATCACCTCTGCTTTTGAGAGGCTACTCATACCATCGTGTTCTTCCATTCCTGCTTTAGCATTCAACACTGTTTTATGTTTATTAACTTGTAATAAAGGCTTTTCTAATCTCTGTCTTAGTCTCTCATCTTCACCAAAAACCTAACAATTATTCCTTCTAAAAAGATGGTAGTAGCCGGGCGTGGTGGCGCACGCCTGTAATCCCAGCACTTAGGAGGCTGAGGCAGGAGGATTGTTGCAAGTTTGAGACCAGCCTGGGCTACAAAGTGAGGCCCAAGTCCAGTCTGAACTGCATAGTGAGACCCCATCTCAAAATAAAATAAAAGATGGTAGCAAATATTACTTGGGTAATTTTAAAGATAACAAAAATCTCCTTGCAATTTCTGATTATAAAAGCAATTTTGGAGAGCACCTCACTGCCATGACGGCACGGGTGTGGTCCAGTCAGCCTCAAGCAGTGGTGGCGACAGTTGTTCCTGCCTCTCTGCTACCTCCACCGCCACCTGTCCCTCAACGGGTGGTGTTGGCAGGGAGAGGACAGTAGTTGTAGATCCCGTCCCTGCCTCAGTGAAGATACTGTGTTAAATGAAGAAAGGCCAAACTTAACAGGGGCTTTTTATAAAAGGCGTCTGAGGCTTCCCGTGAGTCGGGGTCTGCCATGTGGAACGAGAAGAGACCCAGCAAGAAGCCAAACCATGCCTTCCTGTGAGCCAGTTGTGCGCTGGGAGACCAAAAGAGCTTTGTCCTGCACACTGGTTCAGAGGACTCAGGGTGAGACCATAGCAGCAGCGGAGGTGAAAGGAACAGTTTGGTGCTTGTATTGTTTGGTTGACTTTGCTGGCCCGGGGCTGGTGGTCTGGGCATCTATTTGGAGGGTAGCAGTGTGCACTATGGCAGCTGTGGGGGATTTCCTCCTGTCTTGTTGTTGTTGTTGTTGGGTACCAAGAATCAAACTCACAACTTCACACTTGCCACACAGGCACTTGTGCCACTGAGCCAAATCCCCGGTCCCTTTGTTTTTGAAACCCAAGGTTTTGTTTCATTTTATCGGTTTGTTTTATTCCTTATCTGTTAACCTGAGCCGCCACTATGAAGATAACAATAGGCAATATACCACTGTTAAATTCCTATCATGTTTTGAAAACTTATATAGCTATTGTTTTGTTGTTGTCATTGTCATTTTTCTTTTCTTTTCTTTTTTTTTTTTTTTACCAGGGATCAAAGTCACAACCCCGCACTTGCAAGGCAGTGCTTACGCGGCTGAGCTAAATCCCCGGCTGTTCTTGTTTTTAGGTTCTTGATTTTTCTGTTTGTTTTTTCTCTTTAAAATAAAAATTTTAAGAAGTCATCTGTGAAGTAGTGCTACCATTTGACTAATAAGAGATTTTACATTATGAGGTGAATGGGAGTAAAATATTGGACAAAAACTAATTTTGTAATCTCTGCCTCATGATTTTTAGCTACTTGATTGTTGAACAGTCTTACTATTTGGGGGTGATTCATGCTGAAAAACCGAAGCAGATACTAAAAAATATGATCAGGTTTCTCCAGTCAGTCCTCAGCCTGACAAAGAGAATCCCTTTTTGTCAACCCAATGAAGCATTGAAAGTTATACATATATATGATTCTTTTCAAGATGAACTTGGAAATTATACTAAAGCACAGAAAGCCAGAGTCTTTGAACCAAAGTCTTGTTTCAGAAGGATGAGGGAGGACTATTTGGAAAGCTGGGGGACAAGGAAGGAGTCGATTGCAGGCGCAGGTATAGAATGTTTGATCAGAGACTCCCGTCTGGAACCGTCCAGACTTACCCAAGATCGACTGGTATTTCCCAGACAGAAAACCAGTTACCTCAGTGGTTCCCAGCTCATGACAACAGGCTGAGACTAGAGGCTCTGAGCTACTGTCAGTTCCCCCAAGGACTGTTTCTCATAAAACCAGCACCCCTGAACCTCAGCCAGCAAGAATATAATCATGGTTCAGCCAGGGTAGATTCTGGAGGCCCTGAGCACCTCTCCTTGGGAGCCAGGATTGGTGCCCATCAAGTCAGTCATCAGAAAAGAAGGCACCCAAAGAGAGACAACACCCAAAGGAGGAGCAGTCCATGCATAAGATGAAGCAAAGCCTTGAGGAGGCGGATTTAGAGAAGACAAAAGCATCCAAAGAAAGAAAGAAAAGTGTAAACAGAACTTGGGCTGGGCCATACAGAAAAGCCTAAGCATCAGAAGGAGAAAAAAGGCTGAGATGTAGCCTCTCAGAAGGAAAGGAACCTAGAAAAGAGAGAAAGGAACAAGGCAAGGAAAGAACAGAGGAAAAAACACTTTGGGACCTGTCTATCCTTGGATTTTGAAGCTCTTTAATTGGTTCTTCTGATATTAAAGTTGAAAAAATAGTTGAGGAGCTTGGTTTTATGATATTCACATTCATCTCACTTATGTGAACTGGTGGTTTAATTCTCACAAAGGCCAGGTGAACACGAAGTAATTAGTATGCTTGCTGTCCAATGTGGAAATTATTTTTCCTCATTTTCTAAAAGCATTATTACATTTTTCTTTTTTTGGTATAGGGAATTGAACTCAGGACCTCACGCTTGCCAGGCAGGTGCTGTGCTACTGAGCTGTATCCCTGGCCCTGTTACATTTTTCTTACATTTGATATAATTTCCCTTTAGGAGAGTGGTTCTAGTTTGTTTGTTTTGTTTTGTTTTTGGGTACCGGGGATCGAACTCACGACCTTGTACTTGCCAGGCAGGCACTTAAGCCACTGAGCTAAATCCCCAACCCCTTGGTTCTGGTTTATAATTGCCATGATGGAATTATTTTCCCTTGAGAAAAAATTTATTTTAAACTGGAGGATTAACAGGCTTTGCAGAATCCATTTCTCGGTTGGATTTTTTTCCACGTCAAATTGGGCACTTTTATGCTCATTGATTTTCTCTGTAAAGCAGTTTAGACTTTTTTCCCTCTTTATTATCTTGAAGTATATTTTCTAGATTGGAAAGTAGAATATTATAACAATAATTAGCTTATGTTCCATATAGTTCTGAAAGTTTCAAAGGGTCTCGGTACAAAATCAGTTGATATTCTGGAGAAGTTTGTAATCAAGTGTTTTATAAATAAATAAAAGCAATTTGAACCTGAACTGCATAGTGAAGCCCTGTCTCAAAAAGACAAAAAAAAAAAGACAACTTTGCCTTTAACAAACTATGTAGAGTCTCCTGTGTCCCAGCCACAGCTCACTGCAAATGGAATGTGCCTAACAAGTATACCTAATGTCCCTAATGACCTTATGAATATGTATTCCTTATCCCAATAGTACCAGTGAGGAAAGCGAGGGATGTAAGGTGAAGAAACTTGCCCAAGGTGAGATGTGTCATCACCTTCACCTTGGAAGCCAGGATTCAAACCCGGGCAGTCTGCTTTGTTAACCACCATGCTGTGCCACCTTTCCTGTGACGCGTTCGTCGTAGAAAATCTGTACCCTATGGGAAAAGAAAATGACTCTCCCAGAGCCTCCC
Organism: Hydrochoerus hydrochaeris; assembly: GCA_004027455.1. Taxonomy (NCBI): domain Eukaryota; kingdom Metazoa; phylum Chordata; class Mammalia; order Rodentia; family Hydrochaeridae; genus Hydrochoerus; species Hydrochoerus hydrochaeris. The sequence goes on along the minus strand of PVLA01006187.1, from coordinate 123,489 downwards.
CCAACTCTGCGATATCCTCTCCTGGAGTGTTTCTCTCCAGCCTTATACAGCCGGGACCCATGATCAGCGGGACATGCAGAAAGCTAGGAGACACTGCAAAATGCAAAAGTGATTCTTTGGCTTGTGTTACAAATGCGTGCTATGGTTTTGTTCTGGTTCTCACTAGGGGTAGCGGCACGAGGCAGCCCAGCAAGGCCTTGTGGGCTGCTTTCTCATGGTTCCTCCCAGTTGGGATCAGCAGTAGCTCTCATGGGCTTCATGAGCCCCCGCTCAACGCCCCTCCCTTTCTATCCCCCAGAGCACCTCACTTCCTGGCCTTTGCCTGGAGCACCCTGTCCGCCCAACCCTCTTGCCACTCTTACTCCTGTTCATTCCTTAAGACTCAGCTAAGGTGAGCTCCAGGAAGCCAGTTTCCAACTGTACCCCACCCTAGCCAGGTGCAATGCCCCCTCTGTGCCCATGACATCTAGGTGGGGACGAAGGAGCCGCCAGTCCCTCCTCTGTCTCCCCCTGGAGATGGAAGAAGGTTCTTGGAGGCTGAGACCGAGAGGCAGAGCTGCAGCCTTCTCAGCCCAGCCCATCCCCTGCAAAACACTAGACACAGGGCAACTGCTGGGGTTTGCTGAGACTTACAGCTACTGAGTTTTCTCAGATCAGAAGACTAGGAAACAAGGGAAACTTTAGGACTCAGGGCGAAGGGAAGGAACATGTTAATTTGATAATCAAGATAAATAACATTTTAATGCAATTGGGTCTTGAAATTAATCCAAAAACTCACAGTGGGCAGCATTTTAAAACTGCACAAAAAGACCAGATTTGAGCTGGAGCTTTCTGGCTTCCCTCATAGCCCCTTGCAGGAGTCCCAGCTCTGAGTCCAGTGAAATGTTATTCACAAAACCAAACAGCCTGCCCCCTGGGCCATAGTTTGCTGGTCTGATTTTTTGGTTAGGAACATGATGTAGGTACACGGATACCCTAAGAGAAAAGTTAAAGAACATTCTCATAGCCGGTGGTGAGGCATGCCTTTAATCCCAGTACTCTGGGAGGTCAAGGCAGGAGGATCACAATAAAGGGCTGAAGATGTAGATCAGTGTGAAGGTTCAACCTGCAGTACGGCAAAACAGCAATGAATTCCTGTAGCCATGTGCCTTTGCTAAAATAAATAACAACCAAAGCAGCAAGGCTCTAGGGCACCAGTTACACAGTTTATGGTTTCCTGCCAAGTGATCTGGAAACTGCCTCTTCCTCATTTGGGGCCACAGTCTCCCTGCCTATAGGAGAAGGGCTGTGTCACTTTTGTGTTTCACACTGCAAACCTTACTACTGGTGTGGACATGTGTTTAGATCTCTGCTCACTTGGCTCCAGCGCTGCACACGTGCTCCCCAAGTGGCACAACGGGCAGCACAGTGGACTCCATGGACAGAAACATAGACCCGTGCTCTGCCACGGTACATCTTGGGGCAGCCCGGACACGGGTCACAGTGGTAACCACACTGGGACAGGCTCTGGGGGAAGAAGATAACTAAAGAGCGAAGCCCCTGCCGGTGAGGGGCCTCCCCTGAAGAACTACAGTTGACATGAGGTACGGCGGATGTCCCAGCTGGACAGGAGGGGAGATGGTGACTAGGCTCACAGACTCCAAAGCCGGACTGCCTGCTTCACGTGACAGCTCAATTGCTTACAGCAGTGTGACCTGAGGCAGGTTACTTAATGTTGTAGTCATGGGTTATGCAGAGAACAATTAGAATCAGGACATGGAGTTTATAATATTATTTTTACGATGTCACGCAAGCTTAACACAAGAAAATGCAGGAAATCTATCCACATCACTAAAGCCATAGAATATTTAGCCAAGGGTCTGAATCCCACAGCAATGTCCCACATGAGTCCAAATGAAGACCCAGTGCTCACGACAATGCCTCCCACGAGTCCAACTGGAGGTCTAGAACCCACAAGAAGGACTCACACCAGTCTCTTTTACGGATCCGTGTTGGGAAGGCCCAAAGGTCAGCGGTGGAAGCCAGAAAGTCTATACCAGCGGGGTGAAGGAGCTGTGCTGGTAGGTTGAGGGTTCCATATTGGAGCCGAGAAGTCACACTCAGAACAAAGACCAGGGCTGTCCTGGAAAGCACCACAGCCATCCTCAGTGACACGGAGGCCCCGAGTTCCTCCAAAGACAAGCGCAGTCCAGTACATGCCAGGAAGCCAGTGTGACGAGTTCATCCTGGAGACCAAGCTGCACACGTCTTCCACTCCGGAGCCAGGAAGCAATGCTCGATGTAAGGACCAGAGCTTCTCCAGGAGAACCAACGGCTCAGACAGCAACTCCTACCAGAATCCACAACGCCTCAACATCTCAATGCCTTAATGCAACTAACGTGAATAGCTTCTCCTTCTGCACATCTGCATGTATACTGGCAACTTTCCTCAGGTGAAGCATCTACGCCCAGCGCCATGCTGATGTAATCCAGCTGGTGTTAAGTTGACCACCAGTTTTCAATCCATAACACTTAATGTTCTGGTTTAAACCTAGATGTCTGATCCGGCCTGCGGACCAATGCGTGAGTTTTCCCCTAGGGGAAGGAAAACGGGGCGGGGGCAGGGTGAAGAGAGAGAGACGGAGACAAGCTGAAGTTTCCCAATCAAACCTCGTTTATTGAACAATGCTCCTGGCTTATAAAGAAGCGGGGGCAGGAAGTTACGGATGGGTCGCTGTCATTTCCTGGGTGGGGCGAGAGGATCCTGGGAAATGTAGGCCGACGCACTGGACGCCCACAGGAGGGAGAGATGGAGCTGCAGCCATGAAGCTATCATGCTGCTCCCTACAGATGTCCCCCAAAGCCTCATAACTCTGAGGCAGGGCTTTGGAAAGGTGAGTGCATTATGGAGCCAGTCGCCGCCCCCGCTGTTAGGAGGCAGGGCCTGTGGTAGACGTGGGCCTTGGGGATCCCTTCCCTGCTCTTCCTGTCACTCTCTGCTTCCTGTCTGCCATCCCATGAGCAGTTTCTCCTCTGCAATGTGCCTCTGCTCTGCCACCCTGCTGGCTATGGACCGAACCCTCTGCAAACTGTCGCCCCCCAAAAAGCCTCTACTACTCCTTTAAGTCGTAGGTATCAGGTATTGTGTCTCAGGAACAAAGAAAATGACTAAGACACAGATTTAACCTGTGTGTGACTTGGATTTCTCATCTGAACACACACACACACTAGTACCCAGCTCACAGATTTAGTGAACTGACCTGAGTTGTTTTTTTCACTGAACCTACGTGAGATGTGGAGGGAAAAGTCAGAAAAGGGGAAGAGTATTCTTTCACAGCATGTGTAGGCAGCAGGAACATACTGGTGATCTAAGGCAGATTCAGCCCCTGTCCTCACAGAGCTTGTTGTACAGCAATGGCCTGTAAGGGTAAAATTATAGAATAGCAAACTTATAGACAGTTTGCAGCCAAATTTAAAATCAGTTAGTGGCCTATTACTGTGCTCATGCTGCCTGTCACATGGTCAGTCTGCAAAGCTCAGTCAGCCGTGACTGTCTGTGTCCAGCTGCTTCTCCAGGATAATGCGCTAGGTCAACTTGACTGTGTCCAGTTGCGAGGCTTGTGTTTTTCCCTGCCTCAGAGAATATTTATTGTTTTTCCAACTGCTTTAAGGACTTCATGTCTGAGACAAACTGGCCCAGTCAAGGAGGCGTTTAACTCTACTTGCTCTGCTCAAACCCTCTCTCCTCCATCCTACTTTATGATAAACAACTCCTTTTAAGTAAATCCACCTAGAACTACCTTGCTTGACAACATATGACTTAATTCATGTAAGCAATCATGTAATAACCTGCCATCTGCCCTGTACTTCCTCCTTACAAACTGTATTGAAAATGAACTCTAAGCTGGCTTGTGGCTGGTGATTTGGACTCCCCAGCTCGCCAGCGCTAAAAATAAAGTTGCCTTCCAGACTCTTCAGTGCAAAGAGTCTTTCAGGTTTTCCTGCAATAGTGTGACAGGGAAGTTAATTACAGAATTATTTAAATCAGAGATCGGCAAACTATAGATCACTGCTAGTTTTTGTATGAGTTCATAATGGTTTCTATATCTTATAATGAGAAAAAAGAATATTTTGGGATACATAAGAATTATACAGCTGGTAAGTGGCTGTGGCCTGGCAAGCTGCGGCCACCCCACGGCGAGAACCATGTCAGTGTTTCCTGAGATCCCTGACGCGCCATGGTGGACCTTGGGGCGCTGGGAAAATGGGCAGCCAGTTCGCCCCTCTGGTGGGCAGCTGTGAGCCTATCGGTGCACTGGGTAAGAATCAAACATCCATCCCCCCACCCAGCAAGTGAGAGCCGGAGATCTGAGCATGTCTTGCGAGTTTGACTATATGCAATATAGCAAATAAGAGGGATTTTCTTCTGCCATCTCTTTGAGGGCAAATATTTTTATCTCTGTTTTGCTCTGTTTTGATCAATGGTATTGCTCTATTCACTATTCTGTTCTTGTAATTTTGGTATTTCCTTTGATATTGCTCTGCCTGATTGAAGGAACAACTATTGTGAAGAAAGCCAGATGTATTATTGTGCCTATTGCTGTTGTCCCGGTGGCTTGCTGTGAGGTTCTGCGCCAGTTTCACTGCACTGCCTCAGTTGGCTATGTCCTATCTTGTTCTGCTGTATTTTACTACCTTCAAAATAAAATAAATAAAAAATAATAAGAAAAAATTTTTAAAAATAACAAAACAGATCAGCAAGGTACTGAGCAACCTGAAACATGATATAGCTGAACAGGTAATGGACTTAAAAAGCAAAAGGAGGAAAAGCAGGTGCTCTAAAGGATATAACTGTATGTACATTTAAGGGTGTAGGAGTGATAATTATGTTGCTAAGTTTTTGTTGGATCAGAGCTGTTTGCAGCCTCACTGTTTGAATGTCCACTTTGTATGGTTTGATTTTGTAACTTGAACAACTACATCCAGGAAGACAATATGTAATGTATCAACTAGTGATTTCTTTCTGTTCATTTTTTTTTGAAATTCTGCATTGTTTCTACCCTTTTTTTTTTCTGTTTTGCTTTATTTCTCCCCTCTCTTTAAATAAAATTTTTTTAAAAAAAGAATTGTACATAGCCAAGTGGTAATCCAAATTGCATATCCTTAAATAGTCTTCTGAAACACAAGCGTGTTCTCTGTTGTCTGTGGCTGCTTTTGCATTTCTACAAGGATCTGAGTAATTGCAATAGGTTTTTTTTTTAGGGGTCTTGTGGGGGTAGCTTTTGCCAACAGTTCTGAAATATTTACTAAGTGGCCCTGTTCAGAAAAAGTTGTCTAATCAATGTCACTGCACAACTGTAGAAAGGTGAGGTAAACCAGATGTGTGGTGCACACCTGTGACCTCGGCACTCAGGAGGCTGAGGTAGGGGGACCAGCTCGAATTCAAGATCAGCCTGGGGTACATGGCGAGTTCAAGGCCTGTCTGAATGACAGAATGAGACTCTGTCTCAAAAAACAAAAAAAGAGAGGTAGATGGTGCTGGGAGGAGGACTCATTGGGGAACTGGCCTTGCCAGGGAGATCAAGGAAGGCTTTCCAGAGGAGGCGACATGCAAGCCACTGTCTGGGGTGACAAGAGTCATCCAGGCAGGCAGGACAGTGTTCCAGCAGGGAGAACCGTGGCAATGGAAAGCAGCAAGCAGAGAAGGCCAGGGTGCCGGTGACTGGGTCTGGAGGGTGGCGGGGGGTCAGGCTTTGGGGAGCTCTTACAACAGCCGAAGGGCCCATCTTCCTCTGAAATTCCAGGGAAACCACTGTTCCATTTAAGTGGAGCTGGCAGTAGGGTGAGATGTCTCCATAGCAGGAAGACCAGTCCAGTCAGAGTACTGACGGGCCGTGAAGTCTGAGCTGCACACGGGTGGCAGTGGCTGGCATGGGGGCAGTTAGAGATGAGGACAAATGATCGGGTTTGAGCAGGACTCGGTTATGGGTTGGATATGGGGCGATGGAAGGTCAAGGGCACTCCTGGATTTCTGCTCAGGCACCTGCGGGACGTCTTTTACTGAAACTGGGAGCACTTCAGAGTGCCCGGGTTCGCCGCTCGTGTAGCTCAGTGGCAGAGCTTTTGCCTGGCAAACATGAAGCCCTAGGTTCCATTCCCAGCATCTCTAAAAGAGAGAAAGAGAGAAAGACAGCCCAGGATAAGCAGCAACAGCAGAAGAAGGCAGTGCCGTGCAAGCCCTGGTCATATTGGGTTTTGCTTTTTTTGTTTGGTTGGTTTGGTTTGGTTTGGTTTGGTTTTAACACCAGGAACTGAACTCATGACCTTGCCAGGCAGACACTGTGCCCCTGAACTATATCCCTGGCCCTCATACTGGGTTCTAAGGGCCTTTGAGGCACCCAAGTACAGATGCAGGTAAGATGCGGGGTCACGACCTGCAGGTGGTGGCTAGAACTAAGACACTTAGGCTGACTCTCAGTGTTGTAGGCCTAAAAACTACTCCAGAAAACTGGGACTTAAGGTGTGGCCCATCTTCAAGGCTATAACATTAAGGTAACATACTAGGAAACAAGAGGTGGGAAGTCAGCTCAGCCTTCAAAGACTTTGTGGTCAGAGATAAAAACAAAAAACCAGAGCCAAAATAACCTAAGACCATTACAATTCAACCCACCGAGCCTGTCTCCCCCAGCTTTCCCCTTATGCCTAAGTGTCAGAATCAGTGTCTTATGTTTGTCCCCAGGTACTTCTGCACGTCTTCTGAAGGAGAACACTAGCAAAGGACACCTCCCCCCAGTCAATGACAGCCACGGGGTGGAGTGAGAAGAGGGGTCAAGGTCAAAGCCACTGCAATGCCGTCAAGTGAAGACCAAGAACAAATGAGAGGCAGAGGCAGAGTAGCCAGAGGAGAGAGCACATTCAGAAGAGGATGTCACCATGGGGACCAAGGAGAGGGAAAACTGTAAGAAGGTGGTGGTGTCCGTGGTGTCAGATGATCCAAGTACATGAGGATTAAAGGCACATGTCACCTTGGGAGTCACCAGATGGGCCTGAAGCTGGACATGAGAGCACAGGAAACGAAACAGCCGGGAAGAGGAGGTGCCTGTCACACCGAGTCCCGCTGTGGAGCTGCCTAAAGCCAGAGCAATGGGAAGATAGAGTCCTGTTTTAGTCCTGTTTTATTTTAGGAGAGGCCTGAACTTGTTTCAGTGCTGAGTTTATACAACAGTCTACCTACGGGATGATGCAAAATTCTAGCGTAGATTATGTCCAGCCAAAACGCTAAATTTAGCGGGAAATGCTATCCTCACACCCCCATAGATGTTAAAGGAAGAGGGAGGCTGACAGAGAGAGGGTGAGGTCAGGGACACCCTGGAAGACCTTCGGAGAGGTGGCTCTTGGGCTGCATCTGGAGAATGAGAAGCCATCATGCCACAAAGGATCACTGAGCACCTATACGGGGTGGGACAGTGTTCCTCCAAAATTCCTGTCCGCCTGGTACTTGGCAAGTGATTTAATTAAGAAATAGGATCTTTGCAGCTGTAGTTGAGATGAGGTCATCTGGTATGGTGGTACCCACCTGTAATTCCAGTACTCAGGAGGTTGAAGCAGAAGGATGGCTGTGAGTTCAAGGCCAGCCTGGGCTACATAGTGAGTTCAAGGCTGAACTACATAGCAAGACCCTGTCTCACAAAAGAGAGAGGGGGGGGGAGAGAGAGGGAGGGAGGTACAGCCTTATGAGCCAGGTAGGCTATGGAGCATGTGATGTGGACTGGGACTATGGAAAAGGAGTGGCACCCCAAAAAGGGTAAACAGGAAAGAGTCAAGGACTGTAGAGATGAGTATATAAGCCAGGGAACACTCAGGGTTGCTGATGGCCACCAAAGCTGAGAGACATGGGATAGTGTCAGAAAGAAATCCTGAAGGAGTCAGCCCTGCCCACACTTTGATTTCCACCTAATGGCTTCCAGAATTATGAGATAATATATTTCGGTGACTGAAAGTCACCAGTTCATGGTGCTTTGTTACAGAAAACCAGGAAACCCACACAGCTCCTTTCATGTGTCATACATTCTGTGCTCAGTCAGGCACCAGAGATGCCAAGGCAGATAACTCCCTGGGGGTCTGGGCTCTTTGGAAGCTGTGACATCAGGGGCCACCAGGAAAGCTCCCCAGAGGAGGTGGGACTCTGCCTGTGTCATCAGCTTCACAGACAGTGAAGACTGCCCAAGGTGGTGGAACAGATGGAGGTAACCAAACTTGGCAGTACCATAGCACGGGAAGGAGGAGGAGCAGAAGAGTCACAATGTCCCTGAGCACTTGAACGTGATCTTGGAGTGCTGTGGGAACCCTGGAGGGTGGGCCCCAGAGGAGTAGCACTGTCTGGTTGGTTTTAGGACAGTTGTATGGCAGCAGGGAGGCTGCTATAGTGGGGAGAACAGTGTGTGGCCTGGAAGACAGGCTGGGTGGGAGCAGGAAGAAAGACTGAAGGCAGCCAGGGTAAGGGCAGTGCCATGCAGCAGGCGGGGCCATGAACCGTGGGCCAGTTGGCAGGCACATGGGATGGGAGGACTGGGAAAGGGGTGGCAGACCAGAAGCCCTGCAGGGGTCTGGAAAGTCAAAGCCAGGGAGCACTTTCTGGGGGAGTTCTGAAAATTGGATATTTTGGGAGATGAGTCAGGCAGGCTTGGCAGGGAGGCAGAGTAGAGTGACCTCATCCAGACTCCATCCCTGGAGCAGGTACAGAGGAAAAGGGACACTGGAGACTGTAGCCCCTCACCAACATCAAAGTCCAGACAGATTGCGTCCCTTCTGTCCCAACAGAAGGCACTCTGGCCATGTCAAGGACACAACAGGGTCACAGCCAGAGCCCAAGAATTAGGGGAGAGGGGTGATAGACAGAGAGGCAAGAATCCACGAGGAGGTTTCGAGAAACTGTAACATTCTTAAGGACCCCAGGCCCTGGGAATAAAGAAGCCCCTTGAGTGGTGTCAGCCTATGGGGAGCCCAGCCAAGAGTCCCGATTGTCTCCCCGGAGAGCACAGCAAGAGAAATACAAAACAGAGACAAGTAGAGCATTGCATCAGTGGCTGGGAAGTCAACGTCTCTGAATCGGTCCTCCTCCGCTCCCAAAGCAGCCACAGTTTACTAGGTGTATTCAGTGATAGCAAGACTAGCAAAGGTTGCAGTTTGGCAGAAGACTCAGACCTAAGAGAGCGTAGATGATCCTAGCGGGAAATCTCGAATAGGAGGTATTGACAATCCCAAGCCTCCATCTTAACACCTCTTAGGGAAGTGTGCAAAATGAACCCTTGCGAATTAGTGGTCCCCAACATTGGCCCACTCAGGGGGCCTAAAGAAGATTTTCACAGATGAGGTCCCCAGGCAAAAGAATACGTGTGTGTAAGACATCAGCAATAACAGCAGGTAGCTTGAAGCGAAGCAGAGCAGAGCACAAGAGCCAGCGCACAAGCACATGAGCAAGAGCCACCGGTGTCTTTGTTGTGTACTTCTATAGAGGATGTTACCTCACATTTACATTCTTACATGCAGCTGTAACCAGTGCTAAGTCACGGTTACATAACTGTATATCACTGCAGACCTGCACTAGACAAGTGGGGTCATGTCCTCAGGTGTCCTTAGATACCCCTGAGCTTTGAAGCAGTCTGAATAGTTCCTGACAGGTGGCCACCACACGGACAGCACTCAGAACTGAACACTGATTCTCATTATCATTCCAGTTATTAGCAGGTGCTGGGCAGACCTGCAGTTAGGTGTGGTGGTGACTACTGTTTCATTGATAAGAGTGCTATTAATTACAAATTACAGTTAAATCCTAAATACTTCTGAGTTTGAGTCCGTGCCTCCCTCTTACGTTGAAGAAATGCCACCCTTGTCTGTAAGACGACAACCTTTTTACCTCTGGGTCCCAATTCCCCCCCTCTTCTCATTAACAACTCTCATAGACCCTGATAAAACCGCCTGAGCCAAGTGCGATGGTTCACACCTGTAATCCAAACTCTGGCAAGTTGAGGCAGGGGGATTGCAAGTTTGAGCCAACTTAATTATTTACTGTCTCAAAATTAAAAAAAAAAATTTAAAGGGCTGGGGATGTAGCTCGGTACTGAAATAATAAAAACAAAAGCAAAAAAATAACAAAAAAAAAAAAAGAACTTGGGCTGGGTGTGGTGATGCACACCTGGAATCCCAGCATTTGGGAGCTGAGGCCAGAGGATCACTGCAAGTTTGAGGCCAGCCTGGGTTACATAGTCCATACAGGACTTTGAGTCCTGGGAAAGTTCTCCCATTCGGTTATTTCTGGAAGGGAAGAAGTCACCAGGGTGTATCTCTGGGCCCCGCCAGGCTGGCCAGGGTGAGGACAGAGGTGGTTATATCCAGGCTATTGTAAAGTCATGACAGAGGTGCCCAGGCTGGGACACAGGATGGCAAGGTGGCACAAGTATAACTCCCACACTCCCCTACAGGGGACCCCCCCCCAAGCTTAAATCTGTCCCTACAGGACCACAGGGCAAAGCTGGCTCAACCCCAGGTCCTCTTACCAACGTCTATCTAGGGGTTCACACCCCATGTGAGAGCAGCTCTTCTTTGGCAGTTAAAGACATGAGCACCATAGAAGGGTGACAGCTTTGGGACCAGAGGAGTGATGACCTCTGTTGTTTTGACTTGAATTTCCTTGATGACCAGTGAGGTTGGGCGTCTTCTCATGTGTCTGTGGGAAATCTGTATAGATCCCTTCTTGGAGAAATGTCTATTCAAGGCCTTTGCCCATTTATAGTGGGGTTATTTGTCCTTTTACTATAGAGCTTTAAGAGTTCTGTATTGCCTGTCATCCCAGCACTCGGGAGGCTGAGGCAGGAGGATCACAGCAAGTTCGAGACCAGCCTGGGCTACAAAGTGAGCTCAAGGCCAGCCTGAACTGCATAGCGAGACCCTGCCTCAAACACACACACACACACACACACGCACGCACGCACGCACGCACACACACACACAGTTCTTTATTATAATTTTGATACAAAATCCTTACCAAAAATATGATTTTCCTGGGCTATCTCAAGAAATCAAAAACAACAATAAAAGGAGTACATGTACTTAATGTATCTTCATTTTTTTTTACCTTCCTTCCCCTTTTCCCTCCCTTGTTAGATCCCTTTCCCATTTGCAAAAGATCTGTTCTCTTTCTTGACAGTGTCTTTTGGAAACAAAATCTGGGTAATTCTGTAGTTCAGTTTATATGTTTTTCCATCATCATTTATGCTTTTAGTGTGATATTTAAAAATCCATTGCCTAATCCATGCTCATGAAAATTCCTGTTTTCTTGTAAGAGCTTCCAAATATTGGCCCTTCTGTGGCAGGTTGATGTTAATTTCTGTGGGTGATTCAAAGGATTCTGGGGCCTCGGGATCTGGTGAGTGGGCCCCTGGTCCCTGCTGCCACCAAAGCGTCCCTCGCACCAGTCCTGCTAGGGTGGTCACTCACCCCTACCATGGGTTTTCAGGGCCTCTTTCTACCTGTGGAGGCCTCAGCAGGGGTAAGGATCCAGAAAAGTCTTTCTATCCTTTTCGAGAACAGCCCTAGACCTGGTTTCCAAAACCTGGGAAAACTAAGGGCACCCAAATCTGACAACGGGGCTCCCTAAGGCTCTCTGACCTCCAGAGCACCCAGAAATCTATCCAGGGAACAGTGAGTAGAACCTGGATTCCTGCGTCCTCAGCCCCAGGAGGAAGTGCCTGCTCTATGTGGGACCTGGGGAGGGAAAAAGTCCCCAGGGCGGGCTTGGCTGCCCATCCTCTGCTGGTGGCTTTCCTAGCCTGCCCTTGGGTTCCCCGCCCCCAGGGATGAGGGAGAGGAGGTCACCCCTCCACTGTGGACACCAACTGTCCCGAGTCTCCTAGCTGAGAGGCATCACTTACAGGAAGAAAGAGCTATGAGTCTCTACCCTGTCTCCTCCTTGCCCCAAACATATACCAGGCAGTACCCGTGACCCACAGTTACCAGCATGAAAGAAAGACCACTTCCCAGCAGCCCCACTGCTGCTCTGCCCCACTGCCCACATAATCTTTGGGAATGGACCAGCCCTCTGGGAAGCCTAGTCACCCTGGGTCCTGGGAAACGCATTAACATTTCCTTTTGCGCTCAGCCAAAGGCATAACTGGCCTTTCTGTTCTAAATGTGGATGGAGGTAGGGTAACAAAGGAACGGTCCTCCCCAGTGTGGTGTCAAGTCCACTATCAAGGGAGTAATGGGGAAGGGAGCCTGGTCCAGCCGGGGCGGGGGCCAGAGTGCTCTATGTGTGCCAGGCAGGTGCTGTGCCACTGAGCCACAATCCCGGCCCAAGAGATGACTCTTGAAGGACCATTTAGACTTTCCTCTGGCTGAGCATTTCAGAAGCCCAGCAGCCATGGTCCAGGGGAGGGACCAGTGGACCTAGGAAAGGAGCTGTAGAACTAACTGGACATAAACACGTGTGTGAATTGGGAGTTCCGAGAGTGTGGGAGAGGACTGTCCCTTCAGGGACAGTTGAGTCTGGGGTGGAGGAGCGGGGTCCCAGGGGGAGGCTGGGGTCCTCAGAGCACAGGCGCAGGGCTCCCTGGGTGCAGAGATACCTCAGGTGTGAAGGGTTGAAGGGTTTCATGCTCTGATTGTACCTGAGCTGTGGCCAGATACCCCAGGACTTCCTGAAGCCTGGAGAGAGGGATGCTGAGAAGGCCTAGCCCTACCCTCTGAGAAGTTCAAGAAAGATGAGGTATACAGAGTAAAGGTCACAGGAGCCCAAATAAAGTCCCCTAAAAGGTCTGCCCAGGAAAGTGTTGCTGTCAAGGCAGTAAAGGAGGCTTCTCTGAGAGGAGAGGATAAAGAAGAGGAAGGGCAGTGGGCAGAGGTGAACGGGAGGGGCAGGAGGAAGCCGGGGAGGCTGCTGAGGCCTGGGAAAGTAGCAGGTGTGGAGGCTGAGGAGACAGAGTCGGGCCATGGAGGAGGGTGTGGAAACATGACACTGTGGCGGCACAAGGAGGATCCAGCAGCACCCGTGGCCTTTCCACTTCCTGAAGGAACGGCCTCTGCCTCTACCTGTTAAGGCAACAGGCTCCACCAGCTGGGGTTCCTATAACGCGTGCCCTTCGGTCCAAGACCCAGGAGGATCCATACAAACTCTGGGAGCTACAGAAATACGAAACTCCCTCTTCCTGCTAAGCCCGGCCCTCCGGCCCCCTCCCTGCCTGCCACAGCCCCAGCCCCAGTCTAAGTGTGGGTGAGATTTGAGGGGTGTGAGGGGCCCGGACAGGGAACGTGAGCCGGGACTGGAGGGGATTGGACAAGACTCTGAACTTGGGGTGGGACTGCAGAGGCTTCTGCGACGAGGGGGCGTGGCCTGAGAGGTGGCGCTGAGGCAGGGCCAGGCAGCACCTTCCGGGCCCAAAGATGTGAACGGTAGGTGGGTGGGGTGTGTGAGTGTGACTGCATTGCTGTGTGTCTGTGGAGCCGGTGGGTCTCCGGGTTTGTTGGCAGGTGTTCATGTAGGTGTGTGTGTATGTGTCTCCGTGTGTTAACGGTGTGACTCCTTTGTTTGTGTATCTAGCTGTGTGATTTTGTATGTGTGCATGGGTGAGTGACTGTGTGTGTCTGTGTGTGTCTGTCTGTCTGTGAGGCACGTGTCTACGTGTGCCTATGTCTCCGGATTTTTCTATGTGTACCTGTAACTGTCTTCACGTGCACTTGTGCACCTGTGTGTGACTATGTATGTATCTGTTTCTGTGCGGCGCTCTGCATGGGTGAGACCAGGCGCAGGCGGAGCCCGTGCAGGTGACAAGTATAAGTCAGCATGACTGTGGAACTTGACTCTTGAACTTCTTATGAAACGAGTTTTGTGGAGTGATTGTAAAAGGCCTTTGGGTGACTCCTGAGCCTTATCTTTAAAGCTGTGGGTCAGATGTTAAGCTGGTGTGTATGAGCAACTTGTGACACACAGTGCCAGCCTGCTCACCTTTGCAACAGCGCTGACAGTAAACTTGGGCTGTTCATGTGACATTGCAAGTGTCTTTATTGGTATGCAGGGAGCCAGGTCATAAATGCTTGGAAACATATCCATGGGTGCCTTCGGGGTCATGGGGACTTCACTGGTTCTAGAGGTCTGCACCGTTCTCTAACCAGTTAATGAGAAATCTAGGAGGCTCCGTGACTGCCAGTTGTTGTAACAACAAAAGAATTCCATCCACCTGCTCGGCTGTATTGGCCACTGCTGGCCCCACCCCTGCTGCCCCTCCTTGTCACTTTCTCCAGGTTATCTTTAGGAAGTAGGTAAAAGGAGTCATCAAAGCCAAAGCATGGGCCTCCTGCCACCTCCCAAGGAGTGGTGCCCTTCTGTGATACCTGTGCTGGGGCAGGAGGAAGAGACAGTTTCAGCCACACAGAGAAGGTGGCAGGTGGACCAAAGGAAGGCCAACAGCCTGCCAATCACCGGGGTCCACTGTGTCCCCTCCTTAGGCACTGGTCACTAAGTAACCACAAGGCTGTGGTGGCGGTGGTAGCAGAGGATGCCCGTGGCCCTGGAGCATGCAGATGGCAGCTGGTCCTGGATGGTACTTCTGGCCTCCTTGGTAACACAAGCCCTCACTGCAAGCTTTCCCATCTGCATTGGCGTCTTCTTCAATGACCTTCAGCGTGACTTCCAAGCCACCAATAGTGACACCTCCTGGTTCCCCTCCATCCTGGGGGCCATGCTCCAAGCTGGGGGTGAGCAGCCTGGGAACTGGGGAGGGAGGGATTAAAAAGGGCCTGGGGTAGGGGAGGAAGCCACAGCTTCCCAGGCCTCTTAGGCCTCTCTTTCTCTCTGTCTCTCTCCCTGTCCCTGTCCCTCTCCCTCTTCTTCCTCTTCCCCCTTCCCTCCCCCCCTCCCCTCCCCCTCCCCCCTCTCCCCTCTCCCCTCCTTTCCTTCCTCCCTCCCTCCATCTCTGTCTCTATCTCTCTGAAGCCATCGGCTTTGCTTACTATGTGCATTTCTAAGATTACCTGATATGATTTCAGTAGAGCCACCTCCAAGGCTGGTAGCCAGCTGGACTGAGTTGTACATGCAGGAGGCTGGGATGGGCTGGGGATGGGGAAAGTGGGGAGACATGTGAGGTACAAAGCCAGCCACAGTGCTAGAGAGTCCTCTCGGTGGCCACTGGAGGATGGATCCAGACCCTAGATACGCAGACTGGGAGAAGCCAGTTTGGGGGCCAGCAGAGCCAGGCTCCCTCACTTTCCAGCTGGGCAATTTCTTGGAACCCAATTTCTTCCTCCCTCTGCAGTATGGAAATAACACTGCATCCTGCTCAACTCCCACCTGGAGTGATAGCAAAGACCACATGTGTCCCAGAGGTACTGTGGCATAGCTGGTCATGGTGGTACATACCTGTAATCCCGGCCCAGCACTCTGAGAGGCTGAGGCAGAAAGATTACAAGTTCCAGCCCAGCCTGGGCAACTTAGCAACTTACAGAAACATTGTCTCAAAATTTGGAGGAAAAAAAAAAAAGGATGTAGTTGAGTGCAAAGACCTTGGCTTCAACCAAAGAAAGAAAGAAAAGATGATAGATAGATAGATAGATAGATAGATAGATAGATAGATAGATATGAGGCTGTGAATTATTCAAATTTTAGAAACCCTCGGAAAAGGGGGCTAGGGGAAGACTCTAGCAACAAGCAGAGGTAGAGCAAGACTCCCATCTCTCCCTGCGCACCCTGCAGGGGGAGCTTGCCAAGCCTGGGACTGGAGAGGAAAAGCAGCTTATCCACCCCCACCAACCTCAGAGGCTCCCTACCTTGTCGGCCAGTCCAGGAATGTAACTCACCCTGACTGACCCCAGCCCTCCAAGGAGACCCCACTTACTGACACGAGCACACCTGACCACCCGCAGGCTCTCCCCCGTGCCTGTCTGCCCTCAGCTGGCCCTGGCTCCCTGGTCACCTCTCGTCCACTCTCTCCTACTGGCACCAGCAGCCTGCTTATTATTCCGGGTCCTTCCCTGACACTGGGAGGGAAGAAAAAGGGAGATTGCCAACCTGGGATGACCCTCAAATCTGCCACTTAGAGCCTGGGCCCAGGACCAGGGGGAAGACCAGACCTGGCCCAGACTATGTGCTTTTCCTGGTCTGCAAGGTTGGGGTGACCAGTGGGACCCTCAGCTGGCCCTTTCTCACACAGCAGAGAGGAGCTTGGGAAGTGGCTGGGAGCCAAGTACCCAGGAAGACCCCTACTCCCCAGCCAGCTTTGGGTCACCACCTGGAGCAGGTATACCAACATGTCTGTCCGTGCGGACTCCTGTCTATCCATCTGTGACTCACACACATGGGCATTGCAGAGTACTGATGAAGTTTTATACTTGATTGTGTCATTGATACTTCCAAGCACTTCCATGCACACATATTTCAGAGGCAAGGAAAGTGAAGAAGCACAAAGCACAAGGCCAGCCCAAGGCTGCCGAGCAGTTTATGGAGAAGCCGGAGCTCCTGCCTCCGGGGCCCCCACCCCAGCCCCAGCCCAACTCCATGACTCAGAGCTTTTCCCAATGTCACCTTTCCTGAGGCAGGACAGACTCAGGTGTGAGTAGGGTGTTGGGCCAGGAGTCACACCTTCTCCAAAGCCTCACCTCTCCTGCATCAGCAAGGGCAGCTTGTCAGCAGTGTCCACTTGATTGTCTCTCAGGACAGGCTGCCCACGCACTGCCAGTGTCACACAGGTATAGAGGCACAGGCGTGCCCATGTTCTCTCTGACCCTCTGGCTGCACTCTGGGAGACTCACTTGGAGAAGCTCCATTCTGTATTCTCAGGGACGGGCTACTGGGTGAATGTGACCCCCTACGAGGTATCCAGAAGCGGCTGGCTGGCTGGCTGGTTCTGGTGGTCAGAGAGTGGGCTGGTAAGGAAGCAGTATGATAGAGGAGGACAGGCCCCTCCCTCTATATAGGGAGAAAACACCAGGTGCGGAACTGGGGAATTGTGAAGGGGCTTTGGTGGCAGGGCTTTGAGGGTTTGGGTTTTCTGGTGCTGGGGATTGAACCCAGGATCCTGCACACAATCGGTTCACACTCCATCCCTGAGCTGCACCTCCTCCCAGCCCTAGGTGTGGATTTTGAAGGTAGTTTTGGTGGTGACGAGAAAGGGAAGAAGCTACCCAGCTTGGTTTTCTCTAGAACACTCCAGAGGTCAGAGCGAGAATTTTCAGGATGGTCCAGGGCCTTCACCCAGTTGTGCCAGATGGAGAGCAGAGGGAAAGCAGTGGCCAGTCTTCTAAAAGATGAAAGGCTGCAGGTGTTCACCATGATTTAGATGTCCTGGGACACCTCCTCTGTGACAGACCCCAAGCAAGAGGTGTCCATGTGGGCCCAGAACAAATCCTGTTTCACCCAGATGGAACTAGCGGTGGGTTCTCAGGCGGGGGGGGGGGGGCCTTGGTCTGTCCCTCTGGGGATCCTTATTGGAACCAAACAGGGCTCAATCTGACCCTCACTCCATAGGGGAATAAACTAAAGCACACAGAGAGATTGAGGCTTGCTCAGGCCACGTGGCCAGGCTGGGGAAGAGTGGGCATCAGAATCGAGGCTGGCAGACTTAGATAGGCCTTACTGGGGCCCCTCTCCCCCACCTCAGTCCCAAAACTGGGCCTTTTCATTCAGCTGGTGACGATCTGCTTCCCACAGGACCCCTGTGCAGCATCCTGGTGGAAAACTATGGCTGCCGAGTGACCATGATGCTGGGTGGTATGCTGGCCAGTCTGGGCATGGTGGCCAGCTCCTTCAGCCGCTCTCTCAGCCAGCTCTTCCTCACAGCCGGAATCACAGGTGACTTTCACTCTACCTAAAGTGGCCACCAGGAGGGGGCAGAGCAGGCAAACCCCTTCCTTCCTGAACTGCCTACAGTCCAGTGAGGGAGAGACACAATGGAAAGACATAAGAATGAGAAGACAGGACAAGAGGATGGGGAGAGTGTGGTAGGGCCCTGGCCTGGGGTGAGACTGGGGCAGATGTGAAACAAGTGCCGGCACGTAGAGCCGGCAATAGAAGAGGGATGAAGCTTGCTGTTCTCAATAGGGCAGCCATGGAGGCCTGGGAGAGAAGCTGACACTTAAGTAGTGTCTTAGTCAGCTGACTGTCACTGTAACAATACCTGAGATAATCGATTTATAGAGGTTTATGTTGGCTTACAGTTTTGGAGGTTTCAGTCCATGGCTTGGGCCTCTGGTAAGGCAGCACATTATGGCAGAAAACACTTGGTGGGTCAAAGTTACTCCTCACAGTCAAGGAGCAAAAGAGAGAAAGAGGAATGGACTGGGGTCACACTAACCCCTTTGAGGACCCCCCAGTGATGCAGAGACCTCATGCTAGGCTCCACTTCTTAACGTCTCCACTACCTCCCAACAGCACTGAGCTATGGACTGAGCCTTTTGCACAGGGGGTGTTAGGGCCACTTATGCAAACCGTAGCAAGTAAAAAGGTGACACAGGTGAGGGAATCTGGCTCCAGGCTCTGGGAGGAAGAGCATTCCTGAGGGAGGGAACAGTGAACACAGAGGTCCTGAAGTTTAGGAGCAGAAAGGGGCAGATGTATGAATGAGGGGGTCAAAGAGATGGAGTGGAGGCTAGACAGCGGTTGAGATCATAAAATGCTGTGTAGTGAGATGTAAGCCACTTGAGGTTTCACAGAAGGGTTCTTGCAAAGTATCCCTCTGGGAATGAGGGGTGGTCTGTAGGGAGATCTGTAGGGGGGTGGCTAGGAGAAGCAAAACAGGCAGGGGTGTGACCATGAGCCAGACAAAGCGGTCATAGCTTGGTAGGGATGATGGAAGTGATGGGAGGAGGCAAAGTACGGTGTGTATGAGAGGTCAAGGAAGATCCAAGGTTCAAAGAGACAAGGTGACACCAAGGGCTTTGGCCTTAAGCTGCTGGAAGGATGGATGGAACAGGGATCAAGTATTATGGGGAAACTGGCAGGAGCAAGTTTGAGGGAAACGGGAAGCTCAGGTTTGAACAACACTAATCTGGAGTTCCAGGCAGAGCCCTGAGCTGGAATGCACAGTCCAAGAGTCATGAGACAGGTGACAGCAAAGATGTGAGATGAGGAATCACCTGGCTGTGACTGAGAAAATGAAAACGACTACTGAAGAAGCCTGAAAGTTGAGCCTGGGCATTCCAGTGACCAAAGGCCTAGGCAAGAAATCACTGGAAAAGTAGGAGAATCAGGAGAGTTTCTCAAGAAAGGATGATGAAAACAATATATATATGATGTATTATTTATTTTTCATTAGTGGGACAAAATACCTGACTAAAAAACAAAAAAAAAAAGCTTCCAGCAAAAAAGGTTTATTTTGGCTCACGGTTGCAGCAGTTTCAGTCCATGGTTGGCTAGCCTGCAGGCAGAAATATCACTTCCTCTCAGTTGGGAATCAATGGGTGCAAGGAAGAGACAGGGAGAAAGAGGCTGGAGACGAGATATAGCTCCCTCCATCATGTTCCCATGACCCAATCCCTTCAACTAAGACCTTCTTAAATTTCCACTACCTTCCAATAGTGCCATCCAATTATGGTCTCATCAATGGGTTGATCCACTGAAGTTAGTCTTCATGATCCCAGTCAGCTCAGAAAGCTGTACCTGTAAATCCAGAGATTTTGAAGGGTCATCTTGGACCCTCCATAACAAATGATGAAGTGTCCCATGTTCCCCATAGGTTGGATGAGATAAGGGATAGGCTCACCATTGGCAGCGTGGCCTTAGAGATCTTGATAAGGGTGGGTCTGATGGGGAGGGAGGATCAAGGCCTGATCCAAATTTAATCACATGTTAAATTGATATGTTAGGCTGGCCAGCCAGGCGTGGTGGTGCATGCCTGTAATCCAAGGCTTGGGAGGCTGAAGCAGGAGGATCACCACAAGTTTGAGGCCAGCCTGGGCTACACAGTGAGTTCACAGCCTGAACTACAGAGTGAGACCCTGTCTCAAAAGATTTTAGGCTTCCCTAGATTGGCTTGGTACTCAGCACAGGGTTGGATAGGAAAGGAAGGAAAGAAAATGGGAAGGGAAGGATTAGAGACTGGAAGAGATAATACTTCCATGCTTTTGTTTTTGTTTTTGCTTCTGTTGAGGTGCTAAGGGATGGAATTTATTGTAACCCCAAATATTGAGTCCTGTAATCCAAATATTGTAATCCCTTTTCCAGTCTTCCTCACAATCCAAAAAGTTATATTTACAATCCCATTGAGATGTTGTTGGAACCCCAGCAAGTTAATTCCAATCTACCACCTCCAATGCAACCACAGCAAAAGTAAAGACACCAAGACAGATTCAAATTTAAGGGGAGCCATGGGGTCCTAAGCCTGATCGAGTAAGGATGTGCAGATAAAGGCCATGATCCAAGGCCTCTCCTGGAATTTATTATCTTGTGAAGAAAGGGATGAGGATGAGTGACAGTGAGGGTGGTGGGAATTACCTGAGTAACCTGAGCTGGCTGGCCAGTTAGGGAGAAAAGCATCTTTGTAATGTGCAGGGAGAATGACATGCAAAATGATCAATCTGCATAATTCAATTAAGGTAGCATTTGAAATGTTTTAGGAGGCTGCTGCTTCAGATTCTGATGTCAACTTTCGTTCCCTGGGGACGCATGTCCTCTTTATTTTGAGGCTTATAGCCAGTTGACATTTCTGGAGCTGACTGGCTCTGCCATGCAGATGTGCTCATATCTTTTACAGGGAGCACTGTGTGAGGAAACAGGAGACTATCAGAATGGCCCCAAAGATTACATAGCAGTACTTCAGCTGGCTTTATCTGCCTTGCTTAGAGCCAATTGAAGAGAGAAAGCCATAGCCAGCCCCACACATATCAGTATATGGAAATAAGACTCAATTTAACTAATGTTGTAGCAATTATTCTACACTCAAGGAGAGGTGCCCAGGTCCTCTTCTGCAGAACTGAGGGCCTTGTACCTGCTAGGTATACATTTCACCTTCAGCCCTTCCCACACATTTCTATGTAAAGGGACCAGAGAACTGGGACTGAACCCATGGCCTTTGACGAACACTAAGTCATGTCCTCAGTCTTCTATTTTTTTTTTTTCCCCCCAGATAGGGCCTCACTAAATTTCCCAGGCTGGGCTCAAATTTATGATCCTCCTGCCTTGGCCTACAGTACCATGTATGGCTTTTTTTTTTTTTTTAATAGAAGAATGATCTAGTAAAGAGTGAAGGAGCAGGATGAGGGGACTTGCTGACAAGATGTCTGAGCAGCCTGGCTACTGGACAGAAGTAGAGGGCTGACCACTAAGAGCATGGGGGAGTGGGAGTCACCCAGAAGGGGAGCTGAGTGTGAGGATGGGGAGGAGGCATTGGGTACACGGAGGAAGAGGGCCCGGACGGTCACCTCGGAGGGCAGGCAAGTGAATGACCAAGGGAGTCACAGCAGCAGGGGCAGCCTGGGACCCTCTGTGAACTGGGAGGGGTGCGTTATTCTGAGCTTCATCTCCATAGCTGTGTGGATGCAGCATGGAGCAGTGGGGAGCAGGGAGGGCCCCTCTGCGCAGCAAGTGACGTCTGAGCCAAGGCAGGAGTACAAGATCAGAGAAAAGCATCTTCCAGGCAGGGGGAGTGGCAGCTGCCAATATGCCAAGGTAGGGGCAGCTTGTACAGAGGAAGAGAAAGAACTGTGGCAGCTTAATCTGGCTAAATGAAAGAGAGGCCTGAACACCATCTGAGAGGTGGACCCAAGCCAAACCACAGAGCCTTCTGGGCATAGTAAATCCTTCAGGTGTTTTTCAAGTGTGACAGGAAGTCTTTGGAAGGTGTTAAATGGGTTTTTTAAGGTCACTATGGTGCTGGGCTGAGGGGAACTGGGCACTCCTGGTAGCCTGGGGAAGGCAGCTCCAAGGGGTGGGCTGCCTGTGGGGTGGTGGGGAGGCAGGCAGATCCCATCTTCAACCTACGGGGACTTACAAGTGGGTCTGGGCTGGAACTGAAGGAGGCAGACATGGGACATGACCCCAGGACCCTGCTCTGGGCACAGCTAACAATCTCCTGAACATCCCTGAGCAGGTCTCCCTTCTCGCACCACAGGCCTGGGCATGAGCTTCAGCTTCCAGTCCAGCATCACAGTGCTGGGCTTGTACTTCATCCGCCGGCGGCCGATGGCCAATGCACTGGCCTCCATTGGCATCTCCCTGGGCATCACCCTCTGGCCTCCATTCGCCCGCTACCTCTTGGAGAACCTGGGCTGGAGGGGCTCCTTCCTTATCTTTGGGGGGGTCATCCTCCATTGCTGTGTCTGTGGGGCCATCATCAGGCCTATAACCACCAGTGTCCCTAAGAGCAAAGAAGATCCACCTCACCCTTCCAAGACACCAGCACAAGGCTGCCTGGCAGCATGTGGCTCAGCTGTCCAGCACCATCTGGCCTTTGACATCCTGCGACACAATGTGGGCTACCGTATCTACACGCTGGGTGTGATGTGGATGTTCATGGGTTTCTCGCTACCACATATCTTCCTGGTGCCATACGCCATGGAGTATGGAGTGGAGGAGTACCGGGCAGCCCTGCTCATCTCCATCATCGGCTTCTGCAACATCTTCCTGCGGCCAGTGGCGGCACTGGTGACAGGCCGGCCATACTTTGCCTCCTACCGAAAGTACCTGTTCACCCTGGCACTCCTGCTCAACGGGCTCACCAACCTGGTGTGCACAGTATCAGCCAACTTCTGGGTGCTGGTAGGCTACTGCCTGGTGTACAGTGTGTCCATGTGCGGCATTGGTATCTTCATCTTCCAGGTCCTTATGGAAATTGTCCCCATGGACCGGTTCCCCAGTGCCCTGGGCTTCTTCTCTATCACTACTGGCATTAGTGCCCTCATCTCTCCACCACTGGCTGGTAAGGCTCTGGGAGGCATCCAAGGGTGCCCAGATTGGGTGTGGGTGGGGCAAAGTAGAACAATCTGGACAGATTTGGGCCCATTCAGCGCCATCTCCAGGACTAGAGGTTTGGTATCTGTGATTTAGGTACCAGTCCTAGTTACTTTTCTCTGGTTGCTGAGGCAAAATATCTGATACCCAAAATGAAGGAAGGAAAGGTTTATTTAGCTCACTGCTTGTGGAGGTTTCAGTCCATATTCAGCTGGCTCCAAGGCAGAGAGACACATGGAAGAGGGCAATAGTTCATGGCAGCAGAAGATAACAAAATCAACAAGAGCTAATAAAGACCACGAAGAGAAGATTCTTTCTGTCCCTTATTTTGTACATAGGCCACACCCACTTGGTTGTAGCACTCAAGCCCACAATCCTAGCAATGGGCCATGAATCAATGACAAATTCTAGAAGCCTGCCCACATGACTGCATGAGGCTCTGGGGGGACATCCAGACACAAACCGTAATGATCTCCATACCTCAGTTTTCTTATCAATGAAGTGAGCAGGATAATGGAATCTATCTTATGGGCTTACAGCACTATCTCAAGTTAAGCAGTAAAGAGCTTAGTAGAGAACCTGGTACATAATAAGCTCTGTACATGTTTCCTGTTGTTAACATCCTGGTTCTCCTACTTCCTACTTATCAGACCTGGGTGAGTCATTTCCCCCCCTGAGCCACAATGTCAGCTTCGAAATGCAGAAGAGACGGTGAATGTGACGACACACACCTGTAATTCAGCCACATGGGAGGCTGAGACAGAGGACGGCAAATGTGAGGCCAGCCTGGGCAACTTGGTGACTTAGCAAGAACAGTTCTCAAAATAGAAAATAAAAAGGGTCAGAGACATAGCAGAGTATGAGGCCCTGGGTTCAATCCCCAGTGTTGAGGGAGGAAAAAAAAAAAAAGAACCCAGAACTTGCCCTGACCATTTATTCACACAGGCCATTCACTAGGTGCACATGGCCAGAAGCCATCCTCTTGGGCCTTACATTCTGATGGAGGGGTGGGAATGACCACTGCCGGGATTTAAGCTCAGAGGGAAACAGAAAGTAGAAAGAGAGACCGAGAGGAGCAGGAGTACCAGGCAATCGAGAGTGACTTCCAGAATAAATGAGGGGAGGTTGGTGAAGGCCTTGATAATGGGGGCAGTCAATAAACAACATATAATGGCAGTAATTACGGAAAGAACTGGGAAGTTGACTCCAGCCTAATGGGACTCCCGAGTCTCTCACGCTGGAAGTCCCAGTTTCCAAGGAAGTTCAACAAGCAAGCAAACAGAGAGGGATCCAGGAGGAAGGGTGGGGCCTGAGCAGGGGCTGAACAAATATCTGACTCCACCGGCCCTTTTCTCCTTGCTCTCCAACATGAAGTGTTCTCTTCTGGCCTGAGGACTCCTGCCCAGGTTGGAGTACATCTAGTATTTCTTCCTTGCTTTCATTCGTCAAACATCTGAGGCCTGCTGGGTGCCAGCAATGATTCCTTGTCCAGGAGAGCCAAAAATAAAATCCCAACTCTCAGGGAACACATAAGTTAGTGGGAGGAGGCCTGGCAAGCAGCTCTGGGCAGTGGCCTAACTTGCTGTCTGTCCCCTAGGCTTTGTCCTGGACAGCACCGGCAACTTCTCCTATGTTTTCTACATGTCAAGCTTCTTCCTCAGCTCAGCCGGATTCTTTGTGGCTGGAGGATTCTACTACCTGAAGAAGAAGGAACAGCAAGGCAGGCAACCCGAGGAAGAAGGAGCCATCTCAGAGACTAGCCTGATGTATGAGCCTACCACACGAGGCAAGGACAGTCCCAAGGAGCAGCCATTCCTTGAGATGGTGACCAGTGTCTGAAGTCTGCTCAGGGACTGACACTCCTGCCAGCCAGCAGAATCCAGGAGCAGGCCTTTCTGGCTTTCTCCCTTGGGTCTGGGAAGGTGTTTCTGAGCCTTCTGGGGGCGGTCATGGCAAATCCAGCTTGGTGGGTAGCTTACCACACAGCTGTTATGCCCTAACATGCTGGATCTCCAACCCGCGGCCCTCCAACATCAGCTCTCCTTGTCCTTCTGTGGCCTCAAGACAGTTCTAAAAGAGAGTTCACTACCTCCAGGGACACAAGCAACCCACCTTGACCCTTAGGACAACCAAGACAGGGAGTGTGGCTGCATCACACAGGCAGCTAGATCTCACCCTGATTGGAACTCTGGGAGGAGCAGCAGCGGAAGGGCAGGCTGGGAAGCTGGCCTGGACGCAGGGTGGGGACCAGAGCGAAGGTCGGGTGGAACCTTGTACCTGTGCAGAGCAGGTAGGGAGTCCTTGGCTTGGATCCCCGAATCTGGGAAGTCTGAGGAGTCCCTTGGTACCTCAGCAGACAATGCTCCAGGGTCTTCTCCCCTTTGTCCCTCTCTCTCCTTGGTGGAGAGATTTAGTGACGGGACACAAGGAAGCTAGAGGTTTGACTGACCAGGAACGGGGAGGGGTTGCTAAGTAGCCCAGGCATCATGCTGAAAACAGGACTGCATTTGCGACAGAAGCCCTGTGCTTCCTGAGGCCTTTTCCTGACTGTGTTGTAAATGTCAACCCTATAAATCCCAACACTTGGGAGGCTGAGGCAGGAGGATCACTGCAAGTTTGAGGCCAGCCTGGGCTACATACTGAGTTCAAGGCCAACATGAACAACACGGGAGTCCTCCTTGTCTCAAAAATTAAAAATTTTTTTAAAAAATTGAAAAAAGAGATAGAAGAAAAGTGTTAACCTTAGACAGTAGCTGGCTGGGCCTCTGCCTGTGGCCTAGAGGCCAAAGCTACCTGCCTCACACACACACTTTGCCTGTACTTCCATAAAGGCATCACCAAGGCTGGCTGTGGCCCAGACTCGTCCCAACAGAGTACCTCAGGAAATGGGAAAGCAGTTTGTTTAAATTATACACAAAAATGTTCCCTGGAGCATATCATAGACTCTGAACTAATAAAACTGAAAAACAAGCCCAGCGTAAACTTCTTCCCTCCCTCTTTCTTTCTCCCAGCTTGACCAGAGCTGCTCAGCCTCAGGTCTTGTTTGCTGATTCAGGCTCAGCCAGGCTCCATCCAGAAAATCTCATCAGGAGAAATCACTTTATTTTCATCACCTGATGCCAGCCTGGCTCCTCCACATGGCCAGCTGGCAACAATAAGCATGCTGGCGCTGATCAGGCTCTTCCAGACCCCTGTCACGAGTGCCCTCTTATGGCCAAAGGAGGTAGCACAATAGGCAGCCGAGGGCTCGGGACCTGAGTTCTGTATTTCACCGCCACGATTCACTGCATGGCTCTGGACAAACTGCTTGCCTTTTCTGAGCCTTGAAAAATGCGACTAGTCTGGGTGAGCTAAAGTCTCTGCCAATTTGAAAAGTACGAGCTGGGCACTTTGGCACACTGCTGTAATACTAGCACTGAGGAAGCTGAGACAGGAAGATTGAGAATTCAAGGCCAGCCTGGGCTATGTTTTGAGACACTATCTTGAAACAAAACAAAACAAAGTCCAACTGTATGAGTATTCTGAAGACCCCCCATTACCTTTCAGCTTCCCATCTAGCCCTCAGCTCAGCTACCAACCACACCATGAGCTCTGAAGGAAAAGTGCTGGGACACAGTTTTCTATCTCAGCTAAGTGGAAAAGGAGGGAGTTGAGGTGGGTAGGTAAGCGCTTGAGATGCAGGTATCCACCAGATTTCAATATGCTGTGTATCCTGAAAACATTTAAGGAACAAAGATACTGATGAACCTTCAGCACAGAGAATCTTGACCTCGTTTTCCTCCAGGAAAGATGGGCAATTATCTCTGGGCAAAAGGGGAAAAAGAAATCTCCAGGCAGAATTCCTCCAACCAATACTAATCGAGCATCTACTGTGTCATGGACTGGTCAGAAAGGAATATGATTTGTCACTGCCCTCAACACAAAACCAAGACTAAGAATTTGTCCTTAAGGAGGAGGAACCCTGAAGCCTCAGGAGAAGTGCTGACATCTGTGAGGCAGACTTGGATAGCCCATCTGATTCCAGAACCACACTTAGCTGATTCCCTGAGAATCCTGTAGGCAGGGCCTGGGGCCATTCATGTGGGAGAAAGCGTGGGGCTCACTTTCATCCTGCCCCCAAGCTGTGGCCTCCCAGTCCTCAGGACTCTGCTGCACTGTCCATGGAAAGGTAGAGAAAATTCTTGGCCACCCTGAGCTAAGATTCTTCTCCAGGTGACATGGGCTAGTCACAAATGCTAAGGGCCTGGGGCTCACACCAAGCCGGCACGGTACCTCACCACTCAAACTAAGCTCAAAAGTCCTGCCCTAGCTGTATACTGGGACCCAGCTGACCACAGGGACCTGGAACCTCAGGGATGGGGGAATCCTGTGCCCTGATCAGAATTGCAATAGCATATCTCACAGAGTTAGAGAAAACAATCCTAAAATTAATTTGGAACCAGAAGAGACTTATAATAACCAAAGCAATTCTGGACATTAAACACAAAGCATGATAATCCCTGACTTGAAGTTATATTACAAACCTATTGTGATAAAAACCAGCGTGGGCCTGGCAAAAACCACAACTGAGGATCAGTGGAACAGATTAGAAGATGCAGAAACAACTCCAGACACACTCAGCCACCTTACCTTTGACAAAGGAGCCGAACTCATTCACTGGAAGAAAGACAGCTTCTTTAATAAGTGGTGCTGGAAAAACTGGCTTTCCACATGCCAAAGATTGAAACTAGACCAATATCTTTCACCATGCACTAAGATCAAAATGAATCAAATATCTAAATACTAAAACAGAAACACTAAATCTGCTGGAAGATAGATCGAACTCTTGAAGACACTGGCATAGGCAAAGACTTTATAAACAAAACTCCAATCACATAGGAATTATCACAAAGAATCAACAAGGTCTTTTATTTTTTCTGTCTTTTTGAGACAGGGTCTCACTATGCAGTTCAGATTGGCCTTGTACCCCAGGCTAGTCTCGAACTTGCAATGATTTTCACACTTCACCCTCCCTAGTGCTGGGATTACAGCATGTGCCACCATACCATGCTTGTGCAAAAGCTTTTTAATAAGATGAGACCCCCAAACCAGGCACACCCCTGTAATTCCAGCACTTGTGAGGCTGAGGCAGGATTGCCATGAGTTGGAGGCTACCATGAGCTACACAGTGAGCTTGAGGCCAGTCTGAACTACAACAAGGCTTTTTGAGACAGTGAGGCCCTATTTAAAAACACACAAAACCTTCTGTACAGCAAAAGAAATCACCAACCCACAGTGTGGGAAAAAAAATCTTTGCCAGCTGTTCCTCAGACAAAGGACTAATATCTACGATCTATATAAATAAATAAATCAGATGCCCCCAAGTTTAAAGACTGAGTCCAAAAATGGACATCTGAAATAAACAGGTATTTCCTGGGTGAAGAAGTAGAAATGGCAAATAAATATGTGCAAAAATATTCAACATCCCTGGTCATTCAAGAGATGCAAATTAAAACAATGCTGAGATTCCATCTCACTCCAGAAAGAATGCCTGTTATCAAGAAATTAACCAATAACAAATGTTAGTAGGGTTGTGGAGAAAGAAGAACAAGCCTTCTCTACTGTTGGTTAGAATGTAGACTGGTGCAACCACTGTGGAAATCAGTATGGAAATGCCTCCAAAAATTAGGACCCAAAACAAAAACAAACAAACAAATCTAGGACCAGAAGTCCCACTCAACCCAGCTATTCCCCATCTTGGCATGTTTGCAAAAGAAAAGCATCATACCACAGCAATCTATACACACCCATGTTTATGGTGGCACAGTTTTTATAGCTAAATCTTAGAAACAGCCCATATGCTTATAAATCAATGAGTGGACAAAGAAGATGTGGGAGTTTTTATACAATGCCGTGAAGAATGATAAGGTGGAGACACTGGTAGGTAAATGCATAGATCTTGAGACCATACTCCTGAGGGAAATAAACCAGAGACACATGTTTAAATATCTCATGGTTTCTCTGGTGTAAGAAATCAAAAGTGAAAATAAGGACCCAAATTTATAATAGATATTGAGGGGAAAAAAGAGGGGTAGAAGTGTTGAAGGAAAGGGAGGAGAATGGGAAAAAAGAAGCATCTATAGGTACAAATTCCCTATGATGGGGCTGACGATATAGCTCGGTATAGCACAGTGCCTGCCTGGCAAGTGCAAGGTCATAAATTTGATCTCTGGTACCAAAAAAAAAAAAAATTCCATATGATGAATGGTACCTGTATCTAAAATGTACCAATAACAACAAAAAAGTGGACCACGCCATGTGTGGTGGTACTTGGCACTTGGGAGACTGAGACAGGAGGAGATCCATGAATTCAAGGCCAGTCTTGACTACATAATAAGACCCTGGCTCAAAAACAAAATAAACTGGGCGTGGTGGCTCACGCCTGTAATCCCAGCACTTAGGGTTAGGCTGAGACAGGAGGATCATTGCAAATTCCAGACCAGCCTGGGCTACAAAGTGAGCTCAAGGCCAGCCTGAACTGCATAGAGAGACAAAAAAGAAAAAAAAAAAAAACAATAAATGACAATGACAATAACACAAAAACAAAAGTAGAAGTGGATCTGTTTCAAAGCTATTAAATTCAGGGAATGTACCTCTAAACAGAACAAGAAGTCAGCTCAACTTTCAAAGACTATATGTATATCAGTGACACCATATAGTGTCTAAGAAGCCATAGCCAAGTACAACAAAATCACTAAGATCAAATCCATTAATGCACAGAAGAATGTGCCCTGCTCCAAAACCCAACTGGGAACTTTCTCAGATGATAAAGAACAAATTCTATGTGATGCTTCTTTGAAAACTGGTATTCTAATAAGAATGAAAAATAATGAGGTGGACATAGTGGCACACTCCTATAATTCCAGCACTCAGGAGGCTGAGGCAGGAGGATTGTTGCAAGTTTGAGACCAGCCAGGGCTACAAAATGAGCACAAGGCCAGCCTGAATGGCACAGTGAGACTATCTCAAAAAAAAAAAAAAAAAAGAAAAAGAAAAATGCCTAAAAAACGGACAGATTCCTAGATACATATGAATTACCAAAACTGAATCGAGAAGATATAAACATCCTAAATAAACCAATATCAATCAATGAAGTCGAACATGTAATTAAAAGCCTATCAACAAATACAAGATGGGCCATGCGTGGGCTGACTGTGGAAGAGCCAGACACAAGCCCTCTCCCACAAGTCAGCACCATTTACCAGGGGAGGAGAACAAGAAGTCAAAAAGAAGGTAAGACCTCCCGTGAGTCAGTGCCACACACAGGCTGACTGAGACAGAGCCAGATGCCAGCCCTTCTGGCAAGCAGGCAGGGAGACAAGAAGAGCCAACGTTTCCCCCCCACCCCCCAGTAAATGACCGGCTGATCCAGAGAAACACGGGTTGTGATGATAGCTAATGAGGTAAAATACAGCTTAATGCTTGTAGTGTTTAGTGTTTTACTGACTTTGCAAGTCTAAAGCTGGTAGTGTGATCAGAGGATAACAACACACAATGTAGCATCCATGGGGGAATCTCCTGCTGAAGCTGGTGGCCACTGTTAACTCCCTATTATCTTGCTTCAAAATCCTGTATCATTCTCATTGTTTTGTTTGGTTGGGTTTTATTCTGTTTTATCTTGTTTGATTTTGCTGTATCTGATGCATAAGCAGCTATTTCGAAGATAACAAGATATATTAGCCATTTTGGATTTACTATTGTCTCGTTTTGAAGTCCAGGGTTACATTCATTGTTGTGATTTTATTGGTTCTGTTCTGTTTTGTTTGATTTTGCTATGTCTGAAGGTTGGGCGCCTATTCTGAAGATGGCAAGAGGCACTTGTGATGACCATTATTGATTTCTAATTGTCTTATTTTGAAATCCTCTGTCACTTACACTGACCTGTTTTGATAGGCTGTATTTTATTTTATTTTGCATCTTTTTACTCTCTCTAAAATAAAATTTTAAAAAACTATCAACAGATTCACTGTTGAATTCTACAACAAACTTAGAGAAGACCCAACACTCTACTTCTCAAACTCTTTAATGAAATTAAAAGAGAAGAAAT
The DNA here is from genome assembly GCA_004027455.1 of Hydrochoerus hydrochaeris. Lineage (NCBI taxonomy): Eukaryota > Metazoa > Chordata > Mammalia > Rodentia > Hydrochaeridae > Hydrochoerus > Hydrochoerus hydrochaeris. The sequence goes on along the minus strand of PVLA01006187.1, from coordinate 92,494 downwards.
ACTTCCATATTCATTCCTGAAAACAAGCACTACCCTGATACCAAAACCAGAGAAGGACCCAACTAAGAAAGAAAATTACAGGCCAATCTCCCTATCAACATTGATGCAAGGGCTGGGGAATTTAGCTCAGCAGCATAAGCACCTGCTTGGCAGACACCAACTCATGAGTTTGATCCTTGGTACCCCCCCCCCAAAAAAAAGAATCAATGAACTTTAATGCAAAAGTCCTCAACAAGATACTGCTAACAGACTGCCCCAAATCATCAAAAAGATTGTACACCATGATCAAGTGGGACTCATGCCAGGGATGCAGGGATGGTTCAACATACATAAATCCATAAATTTAATATACCATATTAACAGAGCCAAGGTAAAAAGTCATATGATCATCTCAACAGATGCAGAAAAAGCTTTTGGCAAAGTCCAGCACCCATTCATGATAAAAATACTACAGAAAATTGGAACAGATGATCTTTATCTCAATCTGATAAAAGCCATCTATGACAAACCAACAGCCAACATCAAACTACATGGACAAAAACTGAAAGCAAAAAAAAAAGAAGACTTAAACCTTTCTCTTAAATCAGAAACAAGATAATGAACCACTGTTATTCTGGAAACTTGAGCCAGATAAATTAGAAAAGAGAAAGAAATAAAAGGAAGAAAGATAGAAAAGGAAGAAGTTAAACTATCATTATTTGCAGATGACATGACACTCTCCCTAAAAGACCCCAAAAACTCCACCACGAGACTACTAGATTTAATAAGCAAATTCCGTAATGTAGCTGAATACAAAATCAACATTCAAAAATCAATAGCCTTCCTGTACACAAACAACAAACTCACTGAGTGAGAAATCAGGGTAATTATACCTTTTACAATAGCATCCAAAACAATAAAATACCTAGAAATCAATGTAACATGGAGGTAAAAGACCTCTACATTGAAACTACAGTACTCTGAAAAAGGAGATTGAAGAGGATATTAGAAAATGGAGAGATATCCCGAGCTCTTGGGTAGGAGGAACCAATATAGTAAATATGGCCATACTTCCAAAACTGTTAACAGATTTAATGCAATCCCAATTAAAATTCCAATAGCATATCTCACAGAATTAGAGAAAACAATCCTAAAATGCATCTGGAACCAGAAGAGACCTAGAATAACAGAAACATTAAATCTGCTGGAAGATAAAGTAGGTAAAACTCTTGAAGATACTGGTGTAGGCAAAGACTTTATGAACGAAACCCCAATTGCACAGGAACTATCACAAAAAATCAACAGCTGGGATCTCATCCTATTGAAAAGCTTTTGCACAGCAAGAAAAACCACCAACAGAGTTAAGAGACAACCCACAACGTGCGTGGGAGACAATATTTGCTAGTCGTTCCTCAGACAAAGGATTACTTTTGAGAACATATAAAGAGCTCAAAAAAATCAATCCATCCAGATTTAAAGACCCAATCCAAAAATGGGCACCTGGGGCCGGGGGTTTAGCTCAGCGGTACAAGTACCTGCTTGGTGGGCACAAGGTCCTGAATTTGATTACCAGTACCCCACCCCCCCCCACCAAAAACAGATGTTGTCAAAAATGGGCATCTGAAATGAATACATACTTCTCTGATGAAGAAATACAAACAACAAATAAATATATGAAAAAATGTTCAACAACACTGTTCATTCAACAGATGCAAATTAAAACAACACTAAGATTAGATCTCACCCATAAAGAATAGCTAGTATCAAGAAATCAAGCAATAACAAATGCTGGAGGGGCTTTCGGAAAAAAGGAACCCTTCCCCACTGTTGGTTGGAGTGTAGACTTGTATGATCACTGTGGAAACTGTGTGGAGATCCCTCAAAAACCTAGGACTAGAGGTCTCATTCACCCCAGCTATTCCCCTTCTGGGTATCTTTCCAAAAAAATTAAATATAACATTCCACAGCGATATATGTGCATCCATGTTTACAGCAGCACAATTTGTGATAGCCAGATCTTGGAAACAACCTAAATGCCCATCGACTAATGAATAGATAAAAAAGATGTGGTATTTTTATACAGTAGAGTACTACTCAGTCATAAAAAAGGGTAAACTGGAGACGGGTAAATGGATGCAACTTGAGACCATACTTGTGAAATAAATCACACATGCGCAAACATCGCATTGTCTCACTAGCATGAGAAGCACAAACATACGTATATGTATATATATATGTAAAAGTTAAGATAAAAAAAATTCTAGGTGATAAGGAACAGACGTATCCCTAGTTACCGAGGTGGAGACAAGATGGTAATGTGATATGTACCCCATAAAGAGGCATCTTTGTCCAGTGTGTCAGCCTGGAGTTCCGTCCCCCACGGTTTTCCATCCTGTGCTCAAGCATAAGAATAAGAGTTCCGTTCCTGTGCCCAGGTGCTTCTGTCCGATTCTTCAGATGAAAAGCACAAGGCACATGCGGTGCTCCAGTGAGGAAACGCTGCCCGCCTCCAACTCCATCAAGTGCTTCTGCACCCAGGCTCCTCTACATCGGTGCCCTCTGACTCTTCCGTGCTCCTGAAGCCATCTACCTTCCGCCTTCGTCATGCGCATGGCCAGAGGTTAGGGCGGAAAGCGCGACACGCATGCGCACCGAGGAGTTTGAAGAGTTCGGGACTGCCCTTCCTCATCAATTTCGCTCCGCCCCTTCCGCTCCCTGGGGGGCGGGACCAACGCGACTTCCTGCTTCCGTTGGGTGGGGGGAGCCTTGGGGGCATAGGCGATGAAGGGGTGGTGCTGCAGCTACCGCAGCCGCGTCGATGGCCCCTGTAACTCAGTTTGGTTTTCAAGCCCACCTCTTACAAGATCCTGAAACCCACCTACCCTGTTCCCCACGGCCCACTTCCAGCTGTGACTTTCTACAGAGTCTGAACCCATTTACCGCCCTGTCCGCCCTTGCCGGGTCAGGGGCAGGGCCGGGCGGGTTCTTGCCCTGCTGTCGCGCCTCCCCTTTCCACTCTACCCGACCATGGCCCAGAAGCCCAAGGTGGAGCCTCACGTCGGACGGCTCGGATACCTGCAGGCGCTGGTAACAGAATTCCAGGAGACTGAGAGCCAAGGTGAGGGGCGGGGGGTGAGCCGCGGGCACCGCACTGAGGTCCGCCCGCGATCGCCGCCCGGACTCGGCTCCAGTGCCGCTTTCCTGTTGCAGACGCCAAAGAGCAAGTCCTCGCCAACCTTGCCAACTTTGCCTATGACCCCAGCAACTATCAATATCTGCGGCAACTGCAAGTCCTGGATTTATTCCTCGATACACTGTCAGAAGAGAGTGAGAGCCTGGTCGAATTCGCTATTGGTAAGGGTGGGACCAGCCCCCAGATACGCGGGTGCTGAGATGAGTGAGTCGGAAGTGAGCCCTTGGGGAAGGAACTTGAAACTACTTTGAGGGGAGTTTGGAGATTACCCTTGAATATTTTGGTATCAAAAGAGGCAAAGGTGACCGATTACCTGTAGCTTGGAACAGCTGTAGTCATGATCACAGTGAATTTGTCACAGGCCAAATGTTTATTGAGCAAGTGCTGTATTAGTAAGCACACAGCTGTAATCCCAGCACTCTGGAAGCAGATACAGAGAGATCACAAGTTTGAGCTCAGCCTGGGCAAGTGAGCAACTTCGAGAGATTCTATCTTAAAAGTTTATCAATAAAATTTGACTGAAAAATACCTGGGCGTGGTGGCTCACGCCTGGAATCCCAGCACTCCGCAGGCTGAGGCAGGAGGATTGCTGCGAGTTTGAGGCTAGCCTGAGCTACATAGTGAAGCCCTATCTCAAAAAGAAAAATAAATAAAATTGCTAAGAGGTTAGGCACAGTCTGTAGCCAGCTGCCTTCACTCAGCTGGTGCTGTTACACTTAGGAACCAGAGAGTACTGGCTAGCACCAACGGAGCACCCAGTTGCTGTGTACCAGGCTCTGTCCTGTCTCCTTGGGCCTGCAGACCTGCAGCTGTGCTTTTATACCCACTTTCAGGAAGGGAACAGGGGATCTGGAGGGTAGGCTGAGCAGAGATTTAGAGTGCCATGCTAGGAACTTAAGCTCAAAGCCATCAGATTCTGGAAGCTTACTCCCTTGACCTTTTTCCTGCTCTTATAAGAGTTTCTAGGGCCGGGGATTTAGCTCAGTGGCATAAGCATCTGCCTGGCAAGTGCGAGGTCATGAGTTCAATCCTCGGTACTGCAAAAAAAAAAAAAGTTTCTGATTCCTGGGGCTGTGAAGTGAAAGCTAACAAGTAACTTATTTCTGACCTCTTATTTTCCTGATAAGGAAACAAACACAAGCTGCCCCTAGTGTCTCTGTGTAGCCTTTTCTGTGACCCATCAGACTCCCCAGTCAAGCTCCAGCCCTGAGGAAGGACCTGGATTCAGTCATTGCAGAGAACAGCAGGAGGTTTTAAAAGGTTTTTTTGGAGTTCTCCCTTGCCTCCCCCCCCGCCAAATAACAGGGCTCCCCCACCTTTTTAAAGACAGGTCTTGCCAGGTAGCCCAGCCTGGGCTTGAGCTTGTGATCCTCTTGCCTCAGCTTCTACCATGCCCAACTCCAACTTGGCCTTTTGTGTATTTGCCCACTGACTCTGACTTACCCTTTGCCTATGCATCTGGCTGCCGTTGCTGCCCTCAGGGTTCGGGCTGTGCTAGACACTCTTTACAGTAAACCTTCCCTTTTCTGGATAGCTGCTCCTGCTCCATTCACCTCATACCTGCACTGCCCACAAGATCCAAATCTGCCACCACCTGCAAGGCAGGTATTTCTAGCCCTCTTTTACATGCTTAGGGAGGCTAACTCCACAGCCGGGGGTTCACACATGTTAGCGGTAACTGGAGCCAGGATTTTCCCCCAGTCATCCACAGTCTGACTTCTCCGCACAGGGCACCCCAGCTGGCAGAACCTGGGCTTAGACTCCCAGGCATAGTCTTCCCTGGTTCTTTGTTTCTGCCACACCTCCCCTCCTCCGCCACCTCCATGAGTGAATTCTGGTGGGCAGTCGTCCCTGCCGCACCAAGTAGTGCCCACAGCCCAGGGCCACATTTGGTCAGAATCCTGAGGAACTGCCACTGGGAGACAGCTTTGGTCAAGCCAGAGATGCCCTAGTTTGGGAGGTTGGAAGGAAAGTAGGTGAATTATGGGGAACCAGATGTAAAACTAGGATCCCGGGAAGTACTCGTTGAATGAGTAAAGTACCTAAACTGATGCTCCAATTAAAAATATCAGCTGGACGGTGCTGGTGGACATCTGTAATTCCAGCATTTGGGAGGCTGAGGCAGGAGGATCACCAGGAGTTCAAGGCCAGCTTGGGTTACATAGTGAGTTCAAAGCCAATCTGAACTACGTAGCGAGACCTTTTCTGAAGAAAAAAAAAAATCAGTGGCTGGGTGTGGTGGTGCATGCCTATAATCTTAGTAGTGAGGATCTGAGGTAGGAGAATCTCATGGGATAAATGACAAGACCCTATCTCAAAAAAACACTGGTGGCCTGTGCTATTAATTTGGAAATGTTTGTCTAGAGCACCAGAAGTTACACCTGTACATCCTCGATGCTACTTAGAAATATAAAGGAGTCAGGAGAGAATTGTTTGGTCTCGAGAGAACTGAGTGACTCCTGGGATATATAGTTTCCTTGTGGGTTTTGTTAGGAAAGCAGGATGTAGGCAGCTCCTCTTGTTTCCTACAATACACGTCGCTGCCACCAGATGGTAGCGGTGCTTAAAGACTGCACACAAGCCCTTGGCAGCCTCTGGAAAACAGCGTTTTGTAAAATGGGAGCCAGGCACGCTCTGTGAGCCAGCAGTTCTGTCCCCAGGAGACAGAACTGCAGATGCGTGAAAAGTCACCAGCAGCATTGTTGCAACAGCCCCAAACTGGAGGGAGTCACGGGCAGATACCCATGGCGGGCTGTTCGCACTGCTTCCCAGTGCAAGGGCACATCCAGCCACACACAGAGGATGATGCTAAACACATGAAATACCTCAGTGTCGCCAGGAGGCTGTGCACTTCAGAGGGCGGAGTGGACAGGACAGCACGGGCCTGGGTGCTGGTCACGGCCCTCGCCTTATGTCAGACCCACCTGATGTGCCAGCACTTCTGGATGTGGGGTTCCTGGTGGCCCAGTGGCGGCCTGTGGGCGGGAAAGGTGGGGGGAGCTTGGTCCCTAGTCAGGGTGCCCGCCAGGAACCCTAATCCCACAGCCCAGTTCTCTCTGCCCATCCCACTGGTGAAGAAACTGAGGCTTAGAGCAACTGAGTTGCTTGCTGTGGTCCCCTAGGTCCCCCATGACAGAACTGGAATTCTAACCAGAGGTACCCAGCACAGAGTCCTCTCTCCATCACTGAGCCTGCTGGCTCCTGTACCCTTCATAAGGCTCAGTTAGGCTCCTGGGCCACCCATTATTTGGCTTTAAGAAGATTGCCTGGCCATGTGCTTGCTTTGGCAGTTGCGGAGATGGATTCCTCTTCCCTGCAGCTCAAGGCACAAACAGTGAGAGAGAGAGAGAGAGAGAGAGAGAGAGAGTGTGTGTGTGTGTGTGTGTGTGTGTGTGTGAGAATTTATGAGACTATGGCCAGCCATGCTGCGCACCTATAATTTATCCTGGCACTCTGGGAGGCTAAGCCAAGAAGATCACAAATTCGAGCACAGCCTGAACAATTTAGCAACTCAGTGAGACTCTGCCTCAAAAATAGACTGGAGTGTGGTGGCTTGCACCTGTAATCCCAGCACTCAGGAGGCTGAGGCAGGAGGATTGCTCTGAGTTTGAGACCAGTCTGGGCTACATAGTGAACTCAAGTCTATGCTGAACTGCGTAGGGAGACTGTTTCAGAAAACATACATATATAGTTACACAAATAGATAGGAGACCTGACATGCGGACCCTGTCAAAAAAAAAAAATCAAAAAAGGACTGGGGGTGCAGTCCAGCATGAAGGCCTTGATTCTATCCATCCATCCATACCCTCAAAAAAAGTGACCATATAATTGATTCACGTGGTATAAAATTCAGATGGGTACATGTGTAGCCAGTGGCTCTCCTCTGGTCCCTGCTCTTTTCTTTTGTTGCTGGGCCATAACCCCCAGGCCACCCACATGCTGGGCAAGTGCTCTACCACTGAGCCACCCCTCAGCCCCCCGGTAGCCTTTTCTAGAGGGAACTACTATTACTGGTTGCTTATATGCTCTCCAGAGATATTTTTGGAATTCGTAAACACATCACATGTCCATAGTTAATGTGTAATTTTTCGTAAATCTTTCGTATGAGGTGATCTCCATGTTCGTGGGGGCTGCTTTTGGAGGCAAGGTCTTGCTGTGTAGTTCCCACTGGGCTGGCCTCAAACTCAAAGTGGTCCTCCTCCCTCAGCCTCCTGAGTGCTGGGACCACCACGCCTAGCCTTCCGAATTCTTTAGGAACAAGTCATTTAACAACATATCTTGCACACCCGTCACTCCCACCAGTAAAAGTACTCTCTTACACTTTTGATCTTCCCCGGGCACATCCCACTCAGGTTGTGCCCACCCCAAGGCACAGGCATTTGGGTTCTTTTGTTTTTTTGAGACAGGGTCTCGCTACGCAGTCCAGGCTGGCCTTGAGCTCACTTCATAGCCCGGCTGGTCTTGAACTCGCAGCCATCCTCCTGCCTCTGCCTCCCGAGTGCTGGGATTACGGTGTGAGCCACCACGCCCAGCTGGCCTCTGGGTTCTTACTTTGCTTTCACAGATAAATGTCACTTTGCACTTGTGGGAATTTATCTGTAGAATAAGTTTCTAGAAGTGGGAAAAAAATTATTTTTTTAGAAGTGAAATATTTGGGTCAGAAGTAGGAAAAGCTGGGTATAGTGGTGGTACTTGTAATCCCAGCATGCAGGAGGCTGAGGCAAGAGGATCACCATGAGTTGAGGCCTACATAGTGAGTTCAGAGCCAGCCTGAACTACATAGTAAGACTCTTTAAAAAAAAAAAAAATGTAGTAAAAAAAACTCGTGGTGCCTTTATTTTACTTTTTTTGAGACAGGAAACTTGCTTGAGTCCAGGAATTCGAGGCCAACCTGGGCAACATAGGGAGATTCCATCTCTAAAAACTGTGTTACAGGGTATTTCAGAGAAATCTCAGTCCATTCCTATCCTTCCACCCTGTTTCCTGCATCCTATTACCTCTTTCTTTTTTTGTGTTTTTATTGTATGGAAAAAAGATAAAGCAAAATTTCATAACAGAATAATAAGAGTGTTTTACAGATATGAGCACATGGATGTACTATATGTGTATTCTCCACTGGGGCCCATTCCTACATAAATTGTGATTTACTCTTCTGTTTCACAACCTTGGGTTTCTAGAAGGAACCATCTTCAAGATACTAAAATAAAACCCAAAGACACAGCCCCTGATACCGTGAATTTTTGTTGTTGCCATTATTTTTTGTTGTTGTTGTTTAATTTTGTGTGTAAGGTGCTAGGATCAAACCCAGGGCCTTGCACAAGCAAAGCAAGAGCTATACCCCTGAGCCACAGCCCCAGCCCTTGTTCTTTGTTTTAGTGTGCTGTTTTGTTTTGTTTTTGAGAGAGTCACACTATGTAGTTCAGGCTGGCTGAAAACTTGCAGTGATCCCCTGTCTCAGCTTCCCAAGTGCTGGGATTACAGCTTCCCAAGTGCTGGGATTACAGCTTCCCAAGTGCTGGATTACAGCTTCCCAAGTGCTGGGATTACAGCTTCCCAAGTGCTGGGATTACAGCTTCCCAAGTGCTGGGATTACAGCTTCCCAAGTGCTGGATTACAGCTTCCCAAGTGCTGGGATTACAGCTTCCCAAGTGCTGGGATTACAGCTTCCCAAGTGCTGGGATTACAGCTTCCCAAGTGCTGG